>JAOWBW010001031.1:67891-167891 GCA_026119855.1 Campanula takesimana | reverse complement strand
ATAAAAAAAAATGATGAAGACGCCAAAAGAGATGCCTGCTAGATTGAAAAACCCGAAAGGGCGGTCTAGTCAAAAAACAGGGTGCGTCATAAAAAAAAAAAATGAGAGAGTGAGAGAGAGAAGGGAAAGAGAAATGGAGATCCCCGGCCTCTAAAGAAGACAAGTTCTACATTGAATCTCCTCAGCAAGTCATTCCCCACCGAGTCAACTTTGGGTATTCCAAAAGGCTCGACAAGATATAGCACCATCAAAGGTTGTTTTGGGTTATTGGCATCATTCTCCAGCAGTGTGCATTTTTGGGTTCATGAAAAGAAGGCCCGTGGTAACCAAGATCCATCCAAGAACAAGCCCATCATAAAAGGGCACGAGGTTGCACAAATAATCCCTAGCTAGTCAATAGGCTTGGGCAGCAAATAGCAACAACATGTGTCTCAGTTTTCAAGGCTTCTTCAAGTATGTGCTTCTAAAGTACGCCGAAAGGCTCCCGAGAAATGGAGTAGCTCTTGCCATATCCTCTCATGTTTGTTCCCTCGCACGAGGATGAGTCACTCTTGCTTTGCTCAACAAATGGTGACGCCCTAGGGGCTATGTGACTCAAGGACAAGGACTTCTTTTGTTTCACTTGACAATCAATACACCCTAGAGGCTATGTTCGAGAAAGATGTGTGAGACTATCCTCAAAGTCTCTCAAAAGGGATGTCAAAAATCCTCTTGTCACGTGTGCCTGTGCTCGTTCCCCCAATCAAGGATGGACCTTTCTCGCAATCAATGATGGCACTCTAGGGGCTACGGTCAAGTCTTAAAGGCTCCCTCGGCAAAGATCAATTAACTCCCCAGCAGTATCCCCAGCCAAGTCATGTGCAACATTGGAAGCTTCCTCAATTCGGCACCGAAGGTCTCCAAGGGCTTCGCAATCTACAATCTTTTGGGCTACGGCATTACAGTAATTCAAGCAAAGGGCAGTATTAGGGCTTCACGACCGACAGTCTTTTGGGCAACAATACTCGAGCAAGTGCAATGTGGAGTAGTCTTATGGCTCCATGAAAGAGATCAAGCTTCAAAGGTCTCTCAACACTTCAAGTCAAAGGCCTCTTGGTTTTAAATGAAGACTCCGATGTTATGAATGAAGTTGATGATTTTTGTTATAACTTTTAACGAGATCATGAAGAAAGTCTTAGAGAAAAGGAAAAAGATTCAATATGCTAAACTCTAATCAAAACAGGGTTATAGCGGGAAATGCCACGGCCAATCCCAATGTTTCTGCAATTCAGCACCCCCTTCTCCAAGATCAAAAGCACAAGGTGCAGCTCAGATAAAGTTGGGCCACAGCACTAGTTGCATCCGAAGATCCGTCATTAGTTCAACTCAAGAAGAGTCAATCAAGCATACTCATTTGAGACTTTATCACGCCAAGACCTTATCCTCCGTGACCTCGACGGCACCGCAAGACATTACTGCATCCTTTGACATAAGCCCTCAGCCATTTGGTTATCGACCACAATGAGGCCATTCATCTCCCCAGTAAGAGCAAGAAGGAGATCTCTATCAGAATTCTACCAAACGGTACACCGCTCTCAATGCCGAGCCAATCGCGAGTAATTTGGGGCTTTACAATGAAAGGTCTTCACATCTCACCATCTACAAGCCCACGACACTTGGGGCTTTGCAATCTCTCGAAGCTTGGCATCAACGATCTCCTCTTGGGGCTTGCTCACTACAACAACAAAGGGCGATTTACTCGAATGGGCCAAGAGCTGATTTATCTTGGAGCTATGCAAGTCCCTCAAAATTTGGCATCAAAGGCATTCTAGGGGCTTTACAATCAGCAACCCCTCATCTCGGCATCAAAAGCCTTTTGAAGCCCCATAATCAAAAAATCTCTTGGGGCTAGACATCAATCATCGTTGGGCACACCAGCGACAACAGAATTCAAGCGAGGCAATCCAGACTTCGACTGAGCATGACTTGATCTTGGGTTGGCTTCACAAGCACACAATGTTAAAATGGTTCACCCACGAACTAAAAAAAAAAAAAAAAAAAAAAAAAAAAAAAAAAAAAAACTCTTTTCCTCACATGTGTGCATATCTTTCCTTGCTAAAAAAAAAAAAAAATGATTTTTTCTTTTCTCCTTCTATATGCAAAATTATGGACTTACTTTGCTTTGGTCCTAGCCTCTCCTCCAGCGTTCTCCATCATCCTTGAACTACGCTGGTCTGATTCTCTTCAAGGGATACGTAGGCAGCCTTTTGGCACGACCAACCCATCATCCAGAGTACCATCTCGCCAACCCAACATCAAGGGCATTCTCTCATCAACATCTAAAGAATGGACATTCTCCATCAAAGCATCCTCCGCGGACATCAGGAATCCATCTCCACTCAAGCGGCAATGGTAAGTGAAGGTATGAATACATCCGACGCTTTCCTCAAAATCACACCGCACACAAGATCACTCTTTACATTCTTACTTCTCTCTCATTGCAAGGGTGTTCCAAAATCTAATCACACCACGAGCACAATTTCTCTCTTCATGCATCTTCTTGCACAAGAACATATATCTGCAAAGCATACACATAACAGGTGCCGCACAGAGCACCAGGTGCCGCACAGAGCACCAGAATCAGCAGGTGCCGCACAGAGTACCAGAATCAACAGGTGCCGCACAGAGCACCAGGTACCGCACAGAGTACCAGAATCAACAGGTGCCGACAGAGCACCAGGTACCGCACAGAGTACCAGAATCAACAGGTGCCGCACAGCGCATCAGAATATGCCGCACCGCGCACCAGAATCAACAAGCCGCACAGCGCATCAAAATATGCCGCACCGCGCACCAGAATCAACAAGCCGCACAGCGCATCAGAATATGCCGCACCGCGCACCAGAATCAACAAGCCGCACAGCGCATCAGAATATGCCGCACCGCGCACCAGAATCAATAAGCCGCACAGCGCATCAGAATATGCCGCACCGTGCACCAGAATCAACAAGCCGCACAGCGCATCATAATATGCCGCACCGCGCACCAATTTTGGTCCATGGTGAACACTAAAATCACCATACCTCTTCCATCAGCAAAAGTCGCTCACACAGGGAGCGCATTTCTATCCTTTGTAATTTCAAATTCCTGCTTTATCGAGTCTTCTCTTGTCGATGTCCTCGGCGGTTGTCTTTCTTTCGTCGACGCATTTTGCCTCGCAATCCACGTCGCCGAGGGGCTCTGTAGACACCCCGCCTTGGACCTCTCACCCCGATTGCATACATAGTATTTTTATTTAACTCATTTTTGTTAATTTCTGTTACTTCGGTTAAGTTCCTAACTGATTCCGTTAGATTTGGACTAAACTGCATAACAGAATTAACTTTAGAGTCATTTCTGTCATTCTGTCATTTTTACCCGCGGGCGCTTCCGGCACTGTCAATGAGCCGCGCGCGCGTCCCGCCCCAAAAGCCGGACTCGCGCGCTTCCCATTTGGCAGTAACGGATTGCACCTTATTTCCCTCCCTTTTCTTATTTGCAACATCTCTTTCTTGATCACAAAAAACCTCTTTTCTAATCCACATTCATCCCCCTTTTTCTCATTACTCCCAATCCCACACTTCTAGCCTTTTCATTAAAACAAAATATTTCCTTTTTATTTTATTTTATTTGATTTTCTTTTATTTCTTTTATTTATTATTTTATTTATCTTATTTTTGATTGGTCAATTCCATTTCACATGGATGATCATCTTTTCCCTCCAACCTTTCCCTCTCTTTTTTACCTATAAAAACAATCATCTTCTACCTTAGAAAGGGACTTCTTTTTTGGGACTTCTTTTTGGACTCCAACCTTGATTCACCAACTACATTATACACAAATTCTCCCAACGAGAGTTCTTAGTAACAAGACTCTACACAAATTGTTCTACAACAATTTCATTACAACAACAACACTTTCAAGTCAAGGTTCCAAGTCCTCTTTCTCAAGGTAGAACTCCATTTTCTTCCTTTGTTTTCTTCTTCTTGATGTATGCAATCCCCATTAATGGGACATGACCAACATGACTACTTCACATATTGAAGTTAGTTAAGGTTATCTCTCTACATTTTAATCTTAACTTTAATTCACCATGTTAATTTCTCTTCATCTCTTAATGTAATTCTTTAAACATTACTTGTTACATGTAATCTTTATCATTAAATAAATAAAAGAATTCTATTTTATTTCCCCTTTATTTCCCCTTTTTCTTCTCATCACAATTGTTAGCACATTTCTATTTAATTAATTGAAGGACATGTAAATATTAGAACACCAATAGTAGCAAGACCCGCGTAAGCGGGGCGGAGTGGGTGTTTAAGTACTTCCCATTCCGTCACCTAACCCCCGAACCCTTCTTTCCCGAATCTCTGGTTTTGTACATAAATTAGGCTATTTCTAGGTTTTTCTTATGTTCCTTTAAAAACATAGGTGGCGACTCTAAACAATCTAAAACAAGTTAGACATCCTAGGATAATTCACCGCTCTAGCCAAGCCGTGGTTCCCCGGGGTATCTACAGAAGCGCCCGCGGGTGAAAAATGACAGAATGACAGAATGACCCTAAAAGTTAACTCTGTTATGCAGTTTAGTCCAAAACTAACGGAATCAGTTAGGAACTTAACCGAAGTAACAGTAATTAATGAAAATAAGTTAAATAAAAATACTTTGTATGCAATCGGGGTGAGAGGTCCAAGGCGGGGTGTCTACAGAAGCCTTCTACTCAAGTAATCCGAGGTTATGACAGCACCGCCCGTACAGTCATGGGCATGATTGAAATAGACATTGAGTTTGGGAGCATGATCATGTCCGTTCCATTCCAAGTGCTTGACATCCCGGCCTCGTTCAACTTACTTTTGGGTCGACCATGGATTCACAGTGCTAATGCCGTACCGTCAACTCTCCACCAATGTGTCAAGATCCGAAATGGTGATGAAATAGTGACCGTCATGGCTGAAAACGTAACTATCCACAGAAAGGTGAGCCCGTCCACCAAGTTCAGCATGGTTTACCAGACTCCACTCTCTCCGGCGTCTCAATCAACGCCATTGACAAAGAAGGGGGAAACGGATCATGGACCCCCAGCAATCATAAAGTCCTCCGCATGATGAGGAATATGGACTACTTCCTGGTTTAGGCCTAGGGAGATATCAACAAGGAATCCTACATCCCGTGCAAGTCCCATTTGTCAAGAACACATTCGGTTTGGGGTACGAGCCTTCCAAGAAGACATGAAACAAGAGCAAGCAATCAAGAACGAAAAGGCCCGAGCTCGTAAAGAAGGCCGTCGTTATGAGGTCCTAATCTAAGGCCTTACCGCAAGACGTTGAATGGTTATTTTGTCCACCAAGGGGAAGACGTTACATACATGATCTTTCCCGAGCCATGGGTTAACAATAAGGGTGTCAAAAAGCCCGGTCTCGAAATCTTCTCCGTTTGTGAGATCCAGAAATCCGAAAGGGAACCAACTCCCATGTCGCCCCGTGAATGGTGGGGAAGGAAGGCGACTATAGAGTCCGAGACAGAAATCACCGTGGGGGAAGAACTGATAGATTTAGCCTCCATGTTCGAAGAGCTTGCCATGATGAATGAATGCCAAGTCAACGCCATCCATGACACCGTCATCATGAACGAGGCTATCAGTGAGATCCCGCCAAGCTCCGAGCCGATCAACAATTGGTATTCAACAAAGGGCCCGTGGTATCCGAAGAATTCTTAGTCCAAGAAATGGGTTGCATACCCCGCACCGCAACGAAGGAAGAGCGGCTCACACTTACTTTCGAGTCCGAGAATGTCTCTAATACCCTCACCCAAGAGGATTTGGAGGCCATAGCCGAGCGTGTGTTTCCTTTCTTTGCTAATGAAAAATTTGATATTTCTGAGTACCCTGAGATTACAAACATCATAAATGATGAATTAACTAATAATGAACTTAACGAACAAGTTAATAACGATTCAAATTATAATGAAATAGACTACGAAAACACAACATACTTAAATGAACTTGCTCAACAAGTCCATAGTCGTGGTGAGAATGGTCCAAAGACTGACGAAGAATTGCATGTTGTTAATCTGGGTACCGACGAAGAGCTAAGGGAAACTAAGATCGGAAGCTTCTTTAAGGGAGACGACAGAGACAGATTGACTACACTACTACGGGAGTTTGTGGATGTGTTCGCATGGTCATACAAAGACATGCCGGGTTTGGACAGAAAGGTAGCGGAGCACAGGATTCCGATCAGAGAAGATGCCAAGCCAGTAAAGCAGAAGCTCAGAAAGATCAAGCCAGAATGGTCTCTGCAAGTCAAATAAGAGATTGAGAAGCTCCTCAGTGTGGGTTTCATCAAGGTTATCGAGTATCCGACATGGTTAGCCAACATCGTGACAGTCAGAAAGGCAAACGGCAAGGTTCGAGTTTGCGTGGACTTCCGGGATTTGAACAAAGCTTCCCCAAAGGATGATTTTCCACTCCCCAACATCGACATGCTGGTCGACTCCACTACTGCCTACGAGGTTCGCTCATTCATGGATGGGTTCGCTGGGTACAATCAGATTCTCATGGCCGAAGAAGATCAACATAAGACAGATTTCACAACACCGTAGGGTACCTTTTGCTACACAGTCATGCCATTTGGGTTAAGAAATGCTGGGGCTTCCTACCAAAGAGCCGTGACGGACTTGTTCCACGATATGAGTCACAAAGAAATCGAGGTCTATGTGGACGACATGATCATTCACTCCAAAGGGATCGATGGTCAGCATTTAATCGACCTCCGCAAGTTCTTCGAAAGGCTTCGTCAACACAAGATGAGGCTCAACCCTACAAAGTGCACGTTCGGGGTTATCCGAGGCAAAGTCCTTGGTTATATGGTCACTGAAAGGGGAATTGAAGTAGACCCCTCCAAAATCAAGGCAATCATTGACATGCCTCCTCCAAGGACACAGAAAGAGATCAAAGGTTTCATAGGCAGACTGCAATACATCAGTCGGTTTGTGCACCAACTCACTTCCATGTGCGAGCCAATCTTCAAGCTACTCAAGAAGAATGTGGCTCTAGAATGGACCGACGCGTGCCAAGAAGCCTTCGACCAAGTGAAGCATTACTTGACATGCCCTCCTGTTCTAGTCCCGCCGCACAAGGAAAAGCCTCTTTTGCTCTATCGCACTGTCAATGATGAGGCCCTAGGGGCTATGTTAGCACAAGAGCAACGAGAGTCCACAAAGGAGAATGCCATCTAATTTGTCAGTCGCCGATTCCAAGGAGGCGAAAAGAACTACTCTGTCCTAGAGAAGTCATGTGCAGCATTGGTTTGGGTCACTCAAAAGCTCAAGCACTACATGGAAGCTTTTCCGATCAAGCTAGTAGCAAAGGTGGACCCGCTCCGCTACATCTTCGAGAAGCCTTTCATGTCAACAAGAATAGCCAAATGGTACTTCATGCTCGCCGGCTACGATATCACTTACGTCACACTAAAATCCGTCAGGGGGAAAGTGTTCAGTGACCAGCTTGCCGAATTCCCGTGTAACGAAGTGAAGGGGGAAGACGTACAGTTCCCCGACGAGCATTAAATTTGTACTGCAACCGAGGAAAATAAGTGGCAACTTTTTTCGATGGCGCCGCCAATAAACACGGCTTTGGTATAGGAATATTGCTTGTTGATCCTAAAGACATCTACACTCCCATTTCCATCCGTCTGGAATTCGAAGCTACCAACAACATTGCCGAGTACGAAGCATGCATAGCAGGGCTCGAAGCAGCTCTCGAAAGAAACGTCACGGAACTAGAAGTATTCGGCGACTCTTTGCTCCTTATCAATCAGCAATCGGGTAAATGGCGAACCCAAGACCCGACTCTCCAACAGTATGGTCAGAACCTTGAAGAACTGGTTGAAAATTCCAAGAGATCACTTTCAACTACCTGCCAAGGGATAAAAATCGCTTCGCCAATGCACTGGCCACCATAGCTTCATTAGTCGAAATGCCCAAAGGGAAAATGGTGAAGCCTTTCAAAATTGCCCGAAGGAACAGTCCGGCATATTGCATGAGTATCGAGATCAACGAGGTTCAAACAAACTCTCCGTGGTATTCGGATATCATGAATTTCCTCAAAGATGGCACTTATCCCGAGAATAGCAATAAGAACTCTCAAGCAGCTCTGCAAAGGCTAGCCTCTCGGTACGTACTGATTGGTGACCGAGTCTATAAAAGGCACCACGACGGAATCAATCTCTTATGCGCCAATGAGGCCGAAGCTCAAGAGATAATGTGTGAAGTGCACGAAGGAGAGTGTGGACCCCACATGAATGGGTTTATGCTAGTCAAGAAGATACTCCGCATTGGTTACTATTGGAGCACTATGGAACGAGACTGTATCGAGAAAGTCAAAAGGTGTGCTAAGTGCCAATTCCACGCTAATATACAACATGCTCCACCCTCGCAACTTTACAACATGGTCACACCTTGGCCTTTCTCTTGTTGGGGGATAGACATCATCGGTAAAGTTCATCCTGCCGGGAGCAATGGGCAGTCGTTCGTCCTAGTGGCAGTCGACAACTTCACAAAGTGGGTCGAAGCACAAGCCTATCGGACCCTCAATGCAAAGAAAGTGGCCGAATTTGTAAAGATTAATATCATGTGCCGATACGGCGTGCCTCATGAAATCATTTTCGACAACGGCTCTCACTTTGAGAAGGAAATGGATGCACTTTTGGTAGAATACAAGATCACCAAGCACAAATCATCTCCTTACCGTCCCCAAGCAAATGGCGCGGTTGAAGCAGCAAATAAGACCACCGAGACCATCGTCAAGAAAATGGCCTCAACAGGAAGGGATTGGCCCGAGAAGCTACCTTTAGCATTGTGGGGCTACCGCACATCAATACGGTCAGCGATAGGAGAAACTCCGTATGCATTAGTCTATGGTTCTGAAGCCGTACTCCCAATCGAACTTGAAGTCCCATCTCTACGGGTCCTCCTTGAGAATCAAGTCAACGAGGTCGACTGGATGCAAAGTCGATATGAACAGCTAGCCTTGCTCGACGAGAAAAGGTTAAGAGCACTCGAACGCACGAGGGCATATCAGCAAAGGATGGCAAGAGCTTTCAACAAAAAGGTGAAGCCTCGAAACATCAATGTGGGTGATTTGGTCTTAAGACAACATCCTCCTAATGCCATGAATCCCCTGGGGAAATGGGGACCCCGATGGATCGGTCCGTACGTGGTCAAAAAGATACTAAGCGGCGGTGCAGTCCGGCTCGTGGATTTAGATGGTGACCAGCTGCCAAAGGAGGTCAACCTCGACAAGCTCAAGAGGTTCTACGCTTAATAAACAAAGACCATTAAAAAAAAAAAAGAAAAAAAGAAAAATGGTCTTTGTTTGTTTGAACTACGGAGACCTGAGCCTCCCAACTGGGGGAACGTAGGCAACCTTCGGGTGCGGTCTAAAACATATCAAAAATATACAATTCACTTCAAATAACAAATGCAATTTTTATTCATTCAATGAATTATTCAAACCATTACAACGGATTTATTGAGCAACAAAATACATCAAAACATTAAATCCTAAAGCAAAGTGGTCTAATTTAATTGCAATCTCTTCGGGTACAAAGAAAAATCTAATCTTTCTTAGGTTTGGGAACCCATTGCTTCTTGTTATGCCCTTTAGTCTTCTTGGAAGGGGACGGAACATTCTTGGGACCGCCAAGACGGGAGAAAACGCTAGGACGGGACGGAGCTTCATCAACGGCTTTCCATATGCCCTTATCAAGCGGAGCCTTAGCGGGGACAACCATGGGACGCTTCCACACATAGGAGGAATTTCCTTTACCTTTCCTTTTCTTGGGAAAATGACGGGGTCTATAGTCCCGCACATGAACCACCGGTCTCACGGGGTCAACAACACCGTCATTGGGCCTTCCCAAACGATCAAAAACGCTCGGACGCTTCTCCACCATCGGGACGGACCCCACAGCTGGAACGGCGTTCACCATTGGAATGGACTTCTCACCCTCGGGGACGGAAACCTTAACTTCAAAGGAGAAAGTCATTGGGGCCATTATGACAAGAATTTCGTGGTTTAGGAGGAGAAAGTATTTGCAAAAGAATGCTGTGTGACCATTCTGGTCGAAAATGGTTCAAATCCCAGCAACGAAAAGGAGTTCAAGCAAGGCCCGACGCGCGCGCCTCCGACCAAGGCTGCACAACGCACGCGCCTCCCACAAGCAAGGCCCGACGCGCGCGCCTTTGACAGCAGTTCAGACAGAAACAGCTCTTGTCAGTTCAGAACAGAACCCAAGCACTTCAACATATCCAACCTGCAGCAAAATCAAATCCCAGCAACGAATAGGAGTTCAAGCATCGACAACAAGCATCCTTTGGGCACACATTTGTTTGTAAAGAGTCGACATCTAAGATCTAGTCGCTAATAGAACATAAAATGAGTAGTAAGATAAATAGGATTGTAAATACATGTTAAATGTTATTACAGGCAAAGATAAAAATGTTTTCAATCCCTCATCATCTCAGCCGTGACAGCTCGGGCACATCATCACCAGCACTGTGCTCACCCCCTGCTGCCGCTCTCGGTCTCCTCATCATCATCGTCATCCTCATCATCATCATCGTCATCATCATCCTCAGACTCAGACGTCTTAACCACAACATCGGGATGGGTCCTCTTGGCAGCTCTCCCTGATGAACTAGCACCACCCCGGCTCTGGCTACCTTCTCGGCTCAGGCTCCTACTATGGCTACCCCCGTGGCTCAGACTCCTACTCAACGACTGCCTCGCCGAAGAGACAGCCTCATCAATGTCCAGTGCAGTATCCCTGCAGCCTCGTCCCATGCCCCGAGCACCTCGGGCAGCTCCTCTCGCAGCACCAGAGACAGCACCAGCAGCACCTCTAGTTATGGCAGTAAAATCCCTGCACAGCTCCAGCACCCTCTCCTCCAGCTGACGGAGCCTCCGCCTCATCCCTTTGTTCTGCCTACCCAAGTGCCTATAAGCAGCCGCGGGCACCAGTTGCAATAAAGAACAGGAAAAGGAAATTACATCAATACAAAGGACAGAAAAATAAGACTGGAACTGAGAAATGCAAAGATGGTCAGAAAAACATACCACAGCAGCCTGAGCGGGAGGCTCTCTCTCCGGTGACATATCCTCAGGAACAATCTCCCTCTGCTCCTCAAAGACCCCAAAGTTGGAATAAGTGTAATAAGGAGGAGGCAAAGGAGGATCAAAACAATACCCGGCACCGGTAGTATAAAACCGAGCGGAGGTCTAAGGAGCAGCCTGTGATCTCCTCGGATCAGCAAACATAAAGCCCTGCATCAAGTTGTTCTCCCTGAAGAGGCCATAATCCTGATCCAAGTGAATATAAGGGACGGCATCAACCCCTACCATATATGCCGTGCGATCAGCCTCTGAAAGTGACCTCCAGTTACGAGGGCAGAAAGGAGGAACGTCAGGAACTGCAGGACGAGGGGGGGTGTAAAAGTCTGTCACCTGGGTACCATCCTGCCAAAATACTCTATCTCCCAAGTACAGAGCCATGCACTCACCCGAACTCATCAAAAGCCGAGAACGGGTAGGAATAAGAGTGTGCTCAAACCAGTGCTGAACTGATCTCCACGGATACAAAGAGAAGGCAACAGACTCAGGCCTCAGGGTGTCCAAGTGCCTTCGGGCCGAAGTAAGACTAATGGGGTTCGTGCCAGTCTTCACATTCCTCTCCTTATACGCCCACCGTGCGCAGTCCGGGTACTGGGGCTGGCCTTCCTTGGCAATCTTGAAATCCCTCAGATTCAGGATAGCAAAAGCCCAAAGATGTAGACAAGAGGCAGAAACAAAGTTAAAGACAGTCAACTGATAAACGACTATTTTATAGTCTTTTATGATATATTTTACATACTTTTTTATCCCAATTCCTAGCTTTATTTAGTCAATTTTTTTATCTCTATTTACATCTTTTATTTGGATATGATGCTTGGTGTTACTTTGTGGTTAAAACAGGTCTTTCGGGTTAAAATATGACTCATATAGTGAATCAGAGCAAAAAGGTTGAAGATGGAACAATTTAACCAAGTCAAACCAGCCCGGACCATGTTCAAGACCCGCCCAGGTGCTCGGCCGAGCACCACCCTTGACTCGGCCGAGCATAGGGAATCAGAAAGGCAGATTTATTTTCAAAGGCTTGCTCGGCCGAGCACTTTTCCTTGACTCGGCCGAGCACCTCCTGTTCAGCAACTTTTCAGATTTCTCCAAAAGGCACCTTTTCAAGAAACCTTCCGGGAAAAAGCACATCTCTTCCTCCATGGCCTATATAAAAGACTAGAAACCAGTAGTTTAAACAGGGAGAATTTATTGTAACATTACTCTACTAAATTTTAGTCTCAAATATTATTATTTTATATCTTTTTGGAGGTGTTCTTGAGGAAAAGCAATAAATATTCTTACAGAATTATTCTCAGCCCTTTGTCTTCATCCAAATCTGAATAAGTGTTTCTCATCTCTCCTTATTATTTTTATCTTGTTCATGTTTTGATTTCACAAATGGCTTGTGAGTAATTCTCCCTTTTTCTCGGGGTTGGAATTCAACACCATATGTTCATCAACTTTAATTATGCTCTATTTTTATTCTCTTCATCTTAAACAATCTCTTCATATTGTACTAAAACGCCTACAACCATGATGAGCTCCACGATTTGTATGAATCTTAGTTAGTCAAGAGATGGAGCGAGAGTGGAATCTTGACTAACGGAACCATATGAATAGACTGGGTTTCATTAATCACGAGAGTAGGTTAATGGCCTAGGGGTGCTCCTTGAGTGGAAGTACGTGGATTTTTCATGAACTTAATGGGTTTTTACTAATGTACGGAACCCTCGAGAGAAAGGCCATGTTAGTGTTAAAATACATTTGTTACTTAGCTTGACCAATGAGAAAGTAACATGAATAGCGTACCATCCTTGTTAAAAAATGAACATTTAATCAAAAGAGCATGATTAACTTGGTGAACGTTTGATTGTTCGAATCCCAATCCCGGGAAGTATTTCTTCATAAGAGTTTTCATTCAAAGTTAGAGTATTTTGCAATATATATCTAGTTCAGTGACAAAACAATTTTATAACCCCCAATCATTTTCTTTTCTTTAATTTCTTATTCAAAGCAAAATATTTTTGTAAGTAAAGTTGTCCTCGTGGGATCGACTCGCTCTTGCACTATCTATACTACATACACCCGTGCACTTGCGGAAAAAACCTAACAAGTTTTTGGCGCCGCTGCCGGGGACAACGGTTTACTTTCAAAATTTTTCTTTTTCTTTCTGTTTTTAGTTTTTAGTTTTATTTTTAATTTTTGTTGATTATCTAACATCCCGTCAAAGAATTTGTGTCTTTAAATTTTTTTTTCATTTAGGTACTCTCGGAGTATATGAAAAGAGCCCGGAAGCCTCTTGAAGAGTTTGATCCGGAGCCAGAAAGGACCTTTCACGAAAGGTTAAGAAGATTTAGAGAATTCCTAGAAGCAGAAATGGCACAAAATGGTGACCAAAATGGAGACGGTGACGGAATACCTGCCACGCCACCACCTAGAACCCTTCGGGAGTTTGTTAACCCAAGTACCCCGGGAACTAGGACACCAATTGTGGTGCCAAATGCCGACGCAGCCCACTTTGAGATCAAGCCACAACTTTTGCATATGGTTATGAATAACCAATTCGGTGGCTCGGCACTTGAAGATCCCCACCTTTTTCATCCAATCCTTCTGGGAGTATTGTGACACCACCCGAGTTCTCGGTGTCACTCCGGAGGCTATTTGGATGCGCCTTTCCCATTCTCATTAAGGGATAAGGCTAAACAATGGTTGAACTCGGTCCCCCATAATTCATTAACAACTTGGGACCAAGTTCAGGAAGCTTTCCTTGGGCGTTTCTTCCCTCCAAGCAAGACCGCCCAAATCCGGACTAAGATCACAAATTTTAGTCAAAACGGAAATGAGTCACTCTATGATGCTTGGGAACATTATAAGGAACTCTTGAGAATGTGCCCTCACCACGGGCTAGAAAAGTGGTTGATCGTGCACACATTTTACAATGGTCTCATGTTCAAGACAAGGGAGACTATTGATGCTGCCGCTGGAGGAGCGCTTATGAACAAAGGAGTAGACGAAGCACACGACTTGATCGAGAACATAGCATTGAACCATTATCAATGGTCCAATGAGAGGGAGCTACCACAAGGAACTCCAGGTAAGTACACTATCGATGCTGTTACTCTTCTTTCTTCTAAGGTTGACACGATTCTAAAAAAATTTGAAAATATTAATATGAATCCCGTGGCCAATGTGAACGTTTTTTGTGAACTATGTGGGTCTAACTCACATAGTACCCAAGGTTGTGAATTGCTTGACACTACCCCTAGTGAGCAAGCAAATTTTGCAAACTCTTATGGGAAAAATGGGGGTATGTATTCAAATACATTTAATCCCGAATGGAAAAATCACCCCAATTTTTCCTATAAGAGCAATAATGTTTTAAACACTCAACCTTCTTCTAATCAAGCACCAGGATTCACATCAAATTTCAACAATAATTCTTTCCCTCCCCCTAAATCAAAGTTAGATCTTATAATGGACTTCATGGTCGAAAATAAAAATACACAAGATAAGATCAACAATGAAGTTATGGAAAGTTTAAAGGCATTAAATAGCAGGTTCGATAATCTAGCCGCTCATAGTAAAATGCTAGAGAACCAAATTGCTCAACAAGCCAATGCTTCGTCTAGACCACAAGGGAGCCTTCCCGGTCAAACGCAAAGGCCTAATGAGCATGCTAATGCGATAAATAGCGGGAGTGAAAAAGAAGAAAACCTTAGTGATAAGAACCATAGTCCGACTCCTCAAATTTTTAAAACTAATAAGGAAGTTGAGAAGGGGACGGAATCCCCGAAACCATCTAGGAATTTTGATCCGCCAATACCTTACCCTCAAAGGTTGGCGAGGGCAAATCTCGATAAACAATTTTTAAAATTTTTAGAAGTTTTAAAATCAATTTACATCAATGTTCCTTTTATTGATGTCTTAAAACAAATGCCCTCTTACACAAAATTTTTAAAAGAAATTCTTTCAAATAAGAGGAGACTTGAGGAGTTTGAGTCTGTTGCACTAACGGAAGAGGTAAGTGCCGTTCTACAAAGTAAACTACCTACAAAATTAAAAGATCCCGGCACTTTCTCTATCCCTTGCAACATAGGTAATTTCAATGTTGAGAACGCATTACTCGATCTTGGGGCAAGTGTTAGCCTCATTCCGCTATCAGTTAGTAAGAGAATAGGTGTGGGGGAAATCAAACCCACCACAATAACTTTACAATTAGCGGACCGTTCCATTAAGACTCCGGTAGGTATTATGGAAGACATCCCTTGTCGAGTTGGGAAATTAACAATCCCGGTCGACTTTTTAGTACTTGAGATGGAAGAAGACAATAACATTCCCGTTATCTTAGGTAGACCATTTCTTGCCACCGCGGGGGCAATCATTGATGTTAAAAATGGTAAACTTTCTTTAAACGTAGGGAATGAGAAAGTGAATTTTAAATTAATAAAAAATCCAAATCTTAAGAACCCTTACTCTGGTGTTAACATGTTAGAATCTATGAGCAAGGAATGTGAAATTAGAAATAAGTGCCCTACTAGAGACAAGATTGAAAAATCCATGCCAAAGGGTAAGATACCAAAGAAGGAAAGCAAACCGGGGTGTCGTATGTGCATAGATCGCAGAAGCTCAATCATTCCAATGGGCATGGAATGGCGGATTGTCAAAGACAATAGGCCGTCACGATACCATTCATTAGCCACTCCAATTATAAGAAAGGGGTCGAGCTAATGACCTTAAACAAGCATCATCGGGATGGTAACCGATGGATTATTTTTTTTTGTTTTTATATATTATTATTTTACTCTTCTTATTCTTCTCCTCCCCAAGTTTTTCTTTTTAAAGTTGTCCTATTTTAAAACATTGAGGACAATGTTTGATTTAAGTGTGGGGGAGGGGGTAGAATCTATTTCTTTTTGTCTCAAAAAAAAAAAAAAAAAAAAAAAAAAATTCTCTTTTTATCATCATCAAATTATCCTTATAAAACTTTTTCTTATTTATTTCTTTAGAAACTTTTATCTTTTGAGAATTTTGATAAAAAGAAGTTAGGAATATATTGGGAATAAATGAATTTTTTTTATGTATAAGTATAAAATTTATAAACTTTATTAAGTACAAGCATTACTTTTTTTTAATGATTTTTGGGTCATTTAAGTTAGGTTACATTAACTTGTGAAAATTTTAAAAACATTCTTGTTTATACATCACAAAAACCTTTATTTTTACTCCTTTTAAGATATGAATGATTGTTATGCATTCCCGAATCACAAAAACCTTCACCTAAAACCATCTTTCCATTTCCACTTTCAAGGCTATTAATCAACTTAAATCTCTTGTGAATTGCCCACTCGAATATCTAAATGAATAAATCATTATAGAGTGGAACAATTCAAGTCAAGATATTCAATTGCCACGTATAACTAATATAATCTCTAGCCTTTTCCACTACCATCCCCCGCCTCCATTTTTGTGATTCAAGGTGCATAACAACTTATGAGTATCTTAGTTAAGGAATAAAAGTCATTGTTAAATAATGAATACCAAGCATGAAGCAAATCTTCACAAAGCACTCTAAAGAGTGAATTTATTTCAAAACCTTACTTGTGATCCAAAAGTTCATTTGGCTATTTCAATATGCTTTTACTTAATGAATTTTATTCTTGCTATATGAAACTTATAATTTTCTATCTATTTCCCAATATAATCCTAGTTTCTATTGAGCAAAATTTTTGAATTATAGAAGGGACGAAAAAATAAGTGTGAAGAAATTTTATCAAGGCAATACATTATTTTTAAAAGAGAGCGTGTTATTTCTTTTACTTATTCTTGTATGGTCATTTATTCTTCTCTTCCCTTTTTTCAATTTCTAACTTGCTTAGGGACAAGCAAGGTTTAAGTGTGGGGGAGTTGATAAACGACTATTTTATAGTCTTTTATGATATATTTTACATACTTTTTTATCCCAATTCCTAGCTTTATTTAGTCAATTTTTTATCTCTATTTACATCTTTTATTTGGATATGATGCTTGGTGTTACTTTGTGGTTAAAACAGGTCTTTCGGGTTAAAATATGACTCATATAGTGAATCAGAGCAAAAAGGTTGAAGATGGAACAATTTAACCAAGTCAAACCAGCCCGGACCATGTTCAAGACCCGCCCAGGTGCTCGGCCGAGCACCACCCTTGACTCGGCCGAGCATAGGGAATCAGAAAGGCAGATTTATTTTCAAAGGCTTGCTCGGCCGAGCACTTTTCCTTGACTCGGCCGAGCACCCCCTGTTCAGCAACTTTTCAGATTTCTCCAAAAGGCACCTTTTCAAAAAACCTTCCGGGAAAAAGCACATCTCTTCCTCCATGGCCTATATAAAAGACTAGAAACCAGTAGTTTAAACAGGGAGAATTTATTGTAACATTACTCTACTAAATTTTAGTCTTAAATATTATTATTTTATATCTTTTTGGAGGTGTTCTTGAGGAAAAGCAATAAATATTCTTACAGAATTATTCTCAGCCCTTTGTCTTCATCCAAATCTGAATAAGTGTTTCTCATCTCTCCTTATTATTTTTATCTTGTTCATGTTTTGATTTCACAAATGGCTTGTGAGTAATTCTCCCTTTTTCTCGGGGTTGGAATTCAACACCATATGTTCATCAACTTTAATTATGCTCAATTTTTATTCTCTTCATCTTAAACAATCTCTTCATATTGTACTAAAATACCTACAACCATGATGAGCTCCATGATTTGTATGAATCTTAGTTAGTCAAGAGATGGAGCGAGAGTGGAATCTTGACTAACGGAACCATATGAATAGACTGGGTTTCATTAATCACGAGAGTAGGTTAATGGCCTAGGGGTGCTCCTTGAGTGGAAGTACGTGGATTTTTCATGAACTTAATGGGTTTTTACTAATGTACGGAACCCTCGAGAGAAAGGCCGTGTTAGTATTAAAATACATTTGTTACTTAGCTTGACCAATGAGAAAGTAACATGAATAGCGTACCATCCTTGTTAAAAAATGAACATTTAATCAAAAGAGCATGATTAACTTGGTGAACGTTTGATTGTTCGAATCCCAATCCCGGGAAGCATTTCTTCATAAGAGTTTTCATTCAAAGTTAGAGTATTTTGCAATATATATCTAGTTCACTGACAAAACAATTTTATAACCCCCAATCATTTTCTTTTCTTTAATTTCTTATTCAAAGAAAAATATTTTTGTAAGTAA
Source organism: Campanula takesimana (assembly GCA_026119855.1). NCBI lineage: Eukaryota > Viridiplantae > Streptophyta > Magnoliopsida > Asterales > Campanulaceae > Campanula > Campanula takesimana. The sequence goes on along the minus strand of JAOWBW010001031.1, from coordinate 149,494 downwards.
AGTTGTCCTCGTGGGATCGACTCGCTCTTGCACTATCTATACTACATACACCCGTGCACTTGCGGAAAAAACCTAACATCAACGAAAAAGGCAGTTATGACTAAGGCAAGGAGAAAATAAAAGGGACAGTAAGTGGTATACCTCCCACAGCAAGCTGAAGCCCGTAACAGAGCTGGTGGTCGAGCGGCTGGTCAAATCCATGCCGTGGTAACAAGAAGCCAAGCCCGCTGCGCCCCAGTTATACTGACCGATCTGGTCCAAGTCCACTAACAAGTCAAGCAGAGCCAAAGAGGCCGAAGATCCCCCGTTGGCAAATAGAGTATGGGATAACAAGTACCAAATGAAGCAACGGGCCACGGCATCAACCCGATAAGCAGTAATACCTCGAGCCTCAGCCATCAAGATACTGAAATAAGCCCGGATTCACCCCCATGTCACTCGAGAATTCTTAACCTCAAACCGGCAGTCAACCAAGGCCAGTAACTCGTCCGGAGTCCGAACAGCCCCTCTCAAACCAAAAGGGACAGGCACCCCCATGAACGGCAAGCCCGTCAAAGCTGTGAAATCAGTAGGCATCATAGTCACCTCGCCCATGGGTAAGTGTAAGGTATGGGTGGTATCCCACCATCTTTCCCTCAATGCCTGGACCACATCGGGGTCATTCTTCAAAGCTGGGAGGCTAGTGACAAAAAGACCAAAATGAGTCCCTGTGACTCGGGCCCGAACATTCTCAGGCAACCTTTTCCATATAGAAATGGGCCCATAAGCCCCACCACGAATCTCTGTCATACGGGTCCACTCCTGAAAGGAAAGAAGGAACAGCAAAAATTTCATCAGAATGACTGCTAGAAAACGGATGAACTCAACATAGAGATTTCAATGACAAAACAATGTACAAGCAAGTATGTGATCATGAAAATGGGTCCCCCAACATGTTTCTTACAACAAATCAGCAACAATGAACAACATGCAAAGAATGATCGATAAAGCTGCTGCAGCAATATTTTGGGTAAAGAAAACGGAACTTCATGAAACCCGAAATCGACAAGAAAGGTGAGGCATTCTTACCAAACCCGAAGTCACGAAGTGAGAAATGTGGGTATGAGGCTGGAAAGTAAGCAAGCTCGGGTCCATAGCTTCAACCCAATTTCGGGCTCCTCGCCCTATGGCATCCCAAACAGAGGTGATTGCTGACAATCCGACATCGTTTCTTTGACGGAATTGATCCTAGAGCAGCAAGAAAGTGTTTTGGGGTGATTTCTCTACGAAAATTGGGCTTGGAATTTGGAGGGTTCTTCAAATTTTTGAAAACTGGCCGACAAACAGCGAACAACCTGTTTAAATATGCTGAACTTATGCGCCAGGCGCGCGCCCCCCGACATACCCATCAGAGGCGCGCGCGTCCCATAATGAGGCCCAGACGCGCGCTCTTCCCATCATCAGGCAGGTTCAGAAGCAGTCTCCCATGCAAGAATCCATGCACCGTATCAAGGTTTCCCCACGGATTCCGAACTCCCTAAATTCTGTCACGGGTGCCATACCCCCCTCAAGAGTCAATCTCAACATTTCATCCCAGCAGGAACATTTTTCTGGTCGCGGTCAACTGTACCCGCACCCCACAATTAAAAAAGAAGTCAAGTGTGACTCCAAGTGGCACGAGACTCCAAAGCAATATTTCATCAACGGATTTCACTAACGGATTCGTCCTCAAAGGTTTACTAACGACCTCATCAACGGATTTCACTAACGGATTCGTCCTCTTCAAAGGTTCACTAACGGCCTCATCAACGGATTTCATTAACGGATTCGTCCTCAAAGGTTCACTAACGGCCTCATCAACGGATTTCACTAACGGATTCGTCCTCAAAGGTTCACTAACGGCCTCATAAACGGATTTCACTAACGGATTCGTCCTCAAAGGTTCACTAACGTCCTCATCAACGGATTTCACTAACGGATTCGTCCTCAAAGGTTCACAAACGGCCTCTCCAAAGGTTCACTAACGGCCTCATCAACGGATTTCACTAACGGATTCGTCCTCAAAGGTTCACTAACGGCCTCATCAACGGATTTCACCTTCGTCCTCAAAGGTTCACTAACGACCTCATCAACGGATTTCACTAACGGATTCGTCCTCAAAGGGTTACTAACGGCCTCATTCAACGGATTTCACTAACGGATTCGTCCTCAAAGGTTCACTAACGGCCTCATTCAAAGGTTCACTAACGGCCTCATCAACAGATTTCACTAACGGATTCGTCCTCAAAGGTTCACTAACGGCCTCTCCAAAGGTTCACTAACGGCCTCATCAATGGATTTCACTAACGGATTCATCTCCAAAGGTTACTAACGGCCACTTCAAAGGTTCACTAACGGCCTCATCAACGGATTTCACTAACGGATTCGTCCTCAAAGGTTCACTAACGGCCTCGTTCAAAAGGTTCACTAACGGCCTCATTCAAGATATTCAGCCGGCAGGTTCACCTAACGAATCATGCCACCCCCTCTATCAACAAAATCTGCTCACACAGGGAGCGCACCACTCTCTCTCGCAATTTCAAATTCTTGCTTTCATCGAGTCTTTGCTTTTTTCTTGGTGATGTCCTCGGCGGGTGTTTTTAACTTTCGTCGACGCGTTTTGCTTTGAAATCCACGTCGCCGAGGGGCTCTGTAGACACCCTGCCTTGGACCGCTCACCCCGATTGCACATTTGATCTTGTGTTTCTCCCCGTTTTAAGTGTTTCTCGTTAGTTTCTGTCACTTCCGTTAAGTTCCTGACTGACTTCGTTAAGTCCAGGGAATAAACTGAATGACAGGGCTGATTTTCTAGTCAATTCTATCAAAATTGCCTTCTCTGAGTCGCGCGCCTCTGACAGGAGGAGCCAGGCGCGCGCGCCTCCCGCCCCAAAGCAGGAAGCGCGCGCCTCTGGGCGTCAGTTACAGATTTCTGGCCAGGATTCTCTCCCTTGCTCAATTTACAGGATTTTGCACGGGAAGGATTTCTTGGTGACTGAGTTTTGGCACCAAAAACACCCCTCTTTCACCTATAAAAACCTCCCTTTACCTCTATTTTCAAGGACCGAAAATTGAACTTACAAAAACTATACCAAAACCACTTTCTAAAGGTTCTTCAAGGATCTCATCAAGCAATATTTGAAGGTCTTCAAATTGTAGGTAAAAGTCCATCTTTTCATTTCTTTTCTACTTCATCTCCTCTCTCTCTCTTTTACTCTAATCAAATGTGCAATCACCCAAATCATTTTGGGACATGACTCTAATGATCACCTCATCTCATTGAGGTTGGTTAAGGAGTTATCTCCTACATTCCAAACTCTATTTTAAACCCCCTTTTTATGACTTAAAGAAGAAGAAGAAGAACGTTATTATTCATGTAGATTTTGATCAAGCAAGACCAACTTTAGTTGGGCGAGATGGGTGTTTCGGTACTTCCCATCTCGTAATCTAACCCCCGAACCTCAAAACAAAGAATCTCTGTTTTCGTAATCAAACTTAGTCTATAATCAATAGGTTTTTCTTATGTTCCTCAAAACATAGGTGGCGACTCTAAACAATCTAAAACAAGTTAGACATCCTAGGATAATTCACCGCTCTAGCCTAAAGTTGTGGTTTCCCAGGGTATCTACAACTGGGGCTAGAAATGAATGCTCTATTTGGTGGATTAGTCAGAATCGGATTGATAACTCCTGTGGGGCACCGCTTCCATTGGCCTAAGCATGGGTGTGACATGTCAAAGTTCTGCAGCTACCATAGAGAACATTATGTTTGACGTACTCAAACGCTACCCTAACCGGGTGGTTATAAAGGCTACGATTGGCATAATCGGATTCCTGTAGGGAAGAATGATAAGTCAAGATGGGATTTGTCCCTCTCTCAAGAGAGATATCTTCTTGGCCACTCGATGAGTGAGATTGATAAAAGTGTACGGCCGTACCCAAATGAATTGAAGCGTTCAATGTTATTTGCTCATATCAATCTACTCGAGATCGAGAAAGCATTGGACAACATAAGTTGACGTGGACCATGACTTATGTCCAATATGATATCGCGTGACAAAGGGATTATAATATGTTCTATAAGGTTACTTTGGGCTTTCAAAGTTATAATATTTGGGTAGTCATAATGGCTTGCTAGAGTCCGCTTACGATTTACGAGGTCTTTGGACTCGTTGCCAACATAGTATAATCCTATTGGGTCACACACGCAGAACGGATCTTACTTGGCACAAAAAACGAGAAAAACTGGGAAGTGGAAAAACCAGCCGTACGGATAGTTTGGACTAGCCGTACAGATAGTTTATCCGCTGACGAGTTTTTGTCAGATTTTTTTCTGGGAAAGGAATCCTTTAACCTAATGGAATTAGGTTTCTCCCAGTTTATATTCTGTGTTCTCTTCAGCCGGAAACTAAGCCTTAGGCATTGATTTTGGAAATCAACAAGAGTTTCTTGGTGAGAGAAAAACACATATTATACTTAGGTTATTGGGCTTTGATTTTTGCTCATCATCAAACCATAATAATCAAAGGGAGATTGAAGAATGGTTCTTCAACCATGTTTTTAAAGCCTAAGGATCTAGCAGTCAAATCAAGAAGCGTTCTTGAGTCCGTTCGATGTGTGGATACCGATAGAGGGTGTTTGCTTTAACACTTTAAAGTCCGTATTCATGGATTCGATCTTTAAGGGTATGTTTCTTTTATCTTGTATTTAATTTAATCAACATGCACGGATCTGGGCTCTTGGGTGTTTGATTTTATCTATTTATTCCGCTGCGCATGATGCATCAAAACCCAACAGATCCGTCTAAAGACTTAACGAAATGACGCTCATTAACGCAAGAATGCGATGCGTCAAGGCCAAGAAGCAAAAGCGGAGCAAAGTCATGCAATGTGCAATTATTTATTCATCCAAGTTTACTTAAAAAGCATTTTTATTCCTAAATGGTTGGAAAAGATTTCTCTTCTTTTTCGCAACTACTCTAATTCCTAGATCAGTGGAGGTCATCACTACGCCTATTGACCCCTCGTTTTTCACCTGTCTTGCACACTACCAAGGATGGAATGTCCCGGGCGAGGGTCCTATAGGGCAAGCGGCTTTCACCGACCGAAAGAAACGAACCTAGGGTCTAGTGCATCGCAAGATTCCCAATGCGTGGGCTATTCCAATCATGATTAAGCCCCGGTTAAGATCGAGATTCGTCTTAGGGACTCAAGGGACTTCTGGCATAATCCTCATCTTTGATGAGGGCTCTCGAATCTTATCCTTGGGCTTAAGGATGATTAGTATGAACCATTCATTAGGGCTCGACAACACAGTGTCACCCCATCCATAATACATGACTTTGGTTAATTATAGCCAATATTAACGTATAAGTCAAGGACCGGGTTAAAGTTGACCATGGTCACACTTGCTTTCACAAGGAGTCGTGACTCGGGCATTAACTTGGCCACAATTAATCTCGGACACATACTAGGGACGTGGTAACGTGAGCTAGACCAAAAACCAACCAAAGTCTCGGTATTTGTGTGTCACGGACAAGTGTGGTTGACTCGGCTCGGAAGGGGAGGTGGAATGGACCCGTACGTGCTAGAAGGGCACAAGGCGCCAATCCTCACCAGTACCATCGACACTGGGATGGAGTTCTTTCAGAAACCAATCCAAATATTTGTCGGACAAATAGATGCTCCCTCTGCCATGACGAAGATTGGTCCAACGATCCATAGTGGTGCCTTGCCCCCAAGCGCGAGCCAAGCTCGTAGAGAACTCTGAGTCCATGAAAGAAATGTTCTGAGGTCGTCCCCCTAACACGAAAGTGTCCTGCTGTTGACCAAATTGCCGTATTACCCTCCGAGCAAAATAGAAAGAGGAATCCCTCAAATCCGGTACCTTGTCATACTTGGGCACCGCAATCACCCCTGTCAATGGCATATCCAAGATAGCCGCCATCTGGTCCACAGTAGGGACCATCTCATTAAGTGAAAAGTTGAAAATATGAGTCGAAGGATCCCAAAAGCGTACAACTCCCTTTAAAAGGTCCCACTCCGGTTTTAGATTCTTCAAGCTGAAGAGAATCTTAAAACCGAACATCTTTACGAATCTCTCTTGGCAAGGTTTATTGAATGAGCGGAAGAACGTTGCTAAGTCATTCTTGTAGCGTTCCACTAACTCTAAGTCCAAGTAGAACTCATCAACAATTATTGATGAAGGGACGGACTTACTTAGGGCCATTGAGAGCAAAAGGTTGAGAATTTTACTCCAAAAGAGAGGTTCCCAGAACTGATTTAAGGCTGGATGGTATTCTAGGACGGACTAGAGGTGTTTATATACAAGTTTGGACACCAGATCCTCGAGGAAAAAGGAGAAACAACAACAGACTAACAGGATGGCTCGTACGAGACATCAATGTCTCGTACGAGGCATCTCTTGGTTCAGAACAGCAACAAGTCTGATCAAATCCCAGGTTGCCCGGCAAGTCAAAAAATGTCTCAATCACCCCAGAAACTCACCCGAAACAGTTCATACATCACATACAAATGGCCCAAAGCGAATCCATCTCATAAAATTACCCCTCGGTTGGCCAACCGGATATAAGTCAATACATTTACAACAGTCAGAAATAAAAACTAAAATCAACTAAGGTATTGTGTGTTAGAGTTAAGAAATAACTGTTGCATAGGTACAAACCAAAGAAAGAAAAAGTTGTCTTCGCCTACGCCGAGGCAATAAGTACATCGTCAACAAAAACAGGGAATGGGGGATCCTATCTACTCAGCATCAAAAGGAAGGAGACGTCGCCATTGCCACGTGATCACTCGTCCGTCCGAGGTCTCTTCCCGCAGGAGGCTGACTCCGCTGTTGTAAGGATCCCGCCCAAAAAACACGAGCACGTTTCAAGGGCGAAATACCAACGCGGGAACCGGACCAATTTAACGGAGTCACCACATTTTGTTAATTTTAAACCTAACAAAATGACAAAGGTTTGAGTTCAAAGGTTCGGAGATCAGGTTACAACTTGGGAAGAGTTTTTACGTCCTCCCAAGTTGCCTCGGACAAAGTCGAGTCTCCCTTGTTAGTTAACAAAAGTGCATGTGTGTGTGTGTGTTTTAACGGAAAATCTTTGTTTTAACTTTTTATTTATCATTTCAACTGAAAAAGGGTTTGTTTGACAAGAAAACAGAAGACAGAAGGGCAAAATGGTCAATCTCCCATACGGCCAAAGTAGCCGTACGGATGGGGAGGCTACTCCTGGGATTTTACAGTTTGTTCAAGCAACAGTCCAGTTCCAGGCAGAAACAGAGCATTCTGCTTGAACTGGACCAAACTGTTCTGATTCCAGTTTGTTATTCCAACACAAAACAACATTAACAACTCATTCCTATGCCATTTGATCATCAAAGAACCTCCCAAAACAAGAGTTCGGGCATGATCAAAGGCAATCATGGGAGAAAAACGAAAAAGGTAGCCAATATGCCCTTTTGAGCCATAGTGACCATTTGATGAGTAAAGATTGAAACTTTACCATCAAAATGGCTCTTCTAGGCAAGATTAAATCCTTTAAGGACAAGAACAAACCATAAAGATTGGATCTTTATTACCCAAACTTGGGAATTTTGGGCTAGATCAAGGTGATGAGGATAAAGATTGAGACTTTATCCTCAACATGATCATCATAGCTTAAAATGAGCAAAATGAACAACAAGAGCATCATCCATGACAAGAATGTAAATGAACAATCAACAAGCCATGATCAAACTAGGTTTGAACCTCTTCCACACAAAGTATGGAGGGCACCTTTGATCATCTCATGGCTTGGACTAGGAAATTTAAATAGTAATATATATATATATATATATATATATATATATATATATATATATATTGCTTGAATGGACAAGACTTGCAAGAATGTAAAGATCAACAATAAATGACAAGATCAAAGATAAATAGAGTTCTTAGATGAAGAGAAGGGAGGGGGAGAAGGTGGCTTTACCTATCTTGGTTTAGGCCAATCTTCCTTTCTCTCTTTCACTCTTTGTTCCCTCTTACTCACACTATTCTGAGGTGAATTCGACAGAGTAACCTTAGTTCTAATGTTTCTCCCCCCCCTGAAATGATCAGCAAGGGGTTCTATTTATAGGGACTGAGGGTGCCCAAACCAGCCGTACAGCTAGGCCCCTCTAGTACCCAAAGCATCCGTACGGCTCAGCTTGGCGAGCTTTTGGATTTTTCCAATTTTATACCATAGTAGTCCTGGAATTTATAGCTTATCCTAGGGAGGTCCTGGCCTATTAGCTTATCCCTGAAACGGTGCTAAGGCTACCTCTAAGATAGGTCGGTTTCAGATTGGGGTACTTACAGCTGTCTGGCGAGCCAATCGACCTAAGAGATCTGCAGTCTCTCTCTTCACCCTCTTGGCATAGGCCATGAATTGGGCAAGCCATCCGGCGACCTCTCTATACTCAGCAATGGGCACCTGTTGAGAAGAAACAAATAGAGATGTCAAAGTATTCAGAAAAAATGATGAACTGAGATACGAAATGATAGAATGATGGAAATGACGGAAGAAGGGTCATAAACCATACCATGGTCGCGTCAGCATGAGGTACGAGTCCCTCAGGCATATGGTACTGTGCGGGAAGATCCTCAACACTCTCTACTCCCTCAGCCATGCTGTAGGTAAATGAAGCTGGTCCAAGCTGTGGACGGAAAGGGACGTAGACAACTCCCTGGGCCTGAGCCTGAGCCTGATCACCCTCTAATAATCAACCGAGGCATGAGACGAGTGAGAAAGTCCTGATAATCAGCCTCCAAGGACATATGGTCAAAAGCATCCTAACCAATAATGAGATCCCCTCTCTCTTCCTCCGTAATGGCATAAGAGATAAGCCTATGGGCCGGCGGGTCCAAGGGGATAATGACATCGAGTCTGCCACCACCATGATGGCGAGAGACTCTCTCTCCTAAGTAAAAGCATCCCCCACCAAGGCCAATCATCAGTAGCCTCATACCGGAAAACCCGTAGGCATGATCAATGCCCAAACTCCGCTAAGGGAAGAAAGCGACAGCGGACTCAGGGACGGCCTCCCACCTGTCCAAATACAGCCGCATACGCTCCACCGTCATGTCAGCCCCCTCCGCATGCTCATCACGGGTATCCATGTTGCCCCGGTGCCATCTCAGAGTATCCGGGAACATAATAGTGTTGTCTTGAAGATTAAAAGTGAAGAGACCAAACATGGCGTATCCTCAGGCCTCCAAAATGGGAGAAACATATAAAAATGTCAAAGCTGAATGAGTTACTAAGACAAAAAGTAAAAACTGGGGCTGAAGTAAAGGAGGAATACAGAAGAAGATGAGTATTATACCTCCCAGGCATGAATGTAGCCGCCTAAGCCAGCGTTCGCACGATCCCGCGAACTCTCATACATAGCCACATAGCAGTGGGCCAAGCCTACCAATCCCCAACAGGCATCAGTCACATGTTGCATATCCCTTAAGAAGCTCAACAGAGTGAACAAGGCGGTCGACGCATGATTTGCAAATAGCATCTCAGAAAAGGCCCACCACAGAAAGCCGCGGACGGCTGTGATACGGGTGTCAGTAAGGTGCATCTGACCGGCATTAACGGTAACATAGGCGTCAAAATTGTCCCTCAAGGCCTTAAGAGGGACACCCTTGCCTAGGGTACGCACAGGGAAGCCCAAAAAATGCCTCATATCATCCCCGCTGGGAGAGAAATCCGTATCAACCTCAAAAGGCTCACCGGCAATGGCATGAAAATCAATAGGCGTCATGGTAACCTCCCCCCACCGCATATGCATAGTATGAGTGCTATCCCACCAACGCTCTCTAATTGCCTGGAGCAGGTGAACGTTCCTCCTCTCGCCGACTAGGCCGTCAAAGAAGGGTTTCAACCCAAGATTCTCGATCTCTTCCTTCATCTCGCCATTGAGAGTTGCCCACCTCTCGAAAACCGCTCGCACGCTGCCTCTACAGTTATCAATGACCCTGAATGGCTGCAAACAACAAAGACAAAAGAGACAAATGTCAGAAAAATCGGTAAAATCCTCATTTAAGCATTTTACCCAAAAATCGCAAAATTTCCTAGAACGACAGTCAAAATCATGTACTACTATACTACAATGATTTTCAACATCAACAAAGGTGAAATTCCATCGAAGAATCATCCATGCATGATAAACCCTACCAGCAATGATTCTAGGCATAAAGTCGATAAAAATCGAACCGCGAATGCACCAAATTGAGACATGCAACGACGAAATTGACATGGAAACTCAGTCAAAGGAAGAGATCCTTACCCGCCTCATCTGAACGGCGTGAGAAATATGATCATCGGGAAATAGGCACAACTCATCCTTCGCCCACACTTTGCCTCTCATGTGCCTACCAAAGAGGTGTTCCCTATGAGAACGATTTGCACCGGCCATTTGAAAGGGTAGAACTTGGTGAAAACAAAGATTTTTGAGTGAAAAAATCGCCTAGGGTTGAGAATTCCCGAAATGAAATAAGAAGAGTGATTTGAAAATCACCTTCAGCGCCTCTGTTATGCGTAAAAACAAGGAAGTCTCGTACGAGACATCGATATCTCGTACGAGACATCGATATCTCATACGAGAGATCCCCAGAAAAATCTCGGAAAACCATGTTTCTTGGGAAATTCCAGAAAAGACATGCTTTTAACAAAAAGGTCAGAAGAAGCCCTGCTCTTGACTGAAAGGCTGAATCTGAACCCGGTTCAAGATTGAACATTGAGTCTTCAACAAATGGATATTTCAGAATTGGAACAAACAAAGTTGTTTCTCAGTACGAATTTATCCTCACCGCGCATCCAAGATCATGGGTGACCAACAAAATCTGCATCAGCAAACTTTAAATCCCATGACTGTCATCAAGACATAGGTTAATGGCACAGGATTTACAACGGGGTATCCCACGACTGTTATCAAGAAGTAAGTTAATAACACAGGATCCCACCATTTAGAGTCCCATAATTGTCATCAAGGTGTAAGCTAATGGCATAGGACTCACATTTTCAACGGAAAGGCAGTCTCGTTGAAAGGGGAAGCAAGGTCCAAGTAATTGACGTCTCCAAAATCAGGTATCCCACGACTGTTATCAAGACGTAAGTTAATAACACAGGATCCCACCATTTAGAATCCCACAATTTCCATCGTGACGTATGTTAATGGAATAGGATTCACTGTTCCGGTGAATAAGGCAACCATGTTGGAAGGAGAAGCAAGGATCCAAGTAATTGGCGTCTCCAAACCCAGAGTCCGATAATTGTTATCAAGACGTATGTTAATAACATAGGATTCACATTTTCCGGCGAATAAGGCAACCTCGTTGGAAGGAGAAGCAAGGTCCGGGTAACTGGCGTCTCCCAAATCGAAGAAGGTTCGTCATCAACAACAGGGCATGTTCAGAATTGGAGTCAAAGAGATTGGTTCCTCAGTATGGATTGCAACTGGAGACGGTTTGTCATCAACAAAAAGGAGTATATTCAGAATTGGGTCAAGGCCATTGATTCCTAAGTATGGGCACTCTCTAAACTCTAAACTTTACTTACCGCAAGTATTGTTTTCAAAAATGATTTTCAAAATACCTTAAACCTCAGTTTTTGCGTGTTTTCAGAGTCGAACTACGTTTGGTCTGATTTCCCTTCGAGGAATACGTAGGTAGCTTTTTAGCACGACCATACCCTTAGTTTAAAATGGCGTCTTTTCTATCGACGACGGTACTTCATCCATAAGTATCGTTGCCGAGGGGCTCCATAGACACCCCATTTTGGACGTTCATTTATGATCACACTACTTCTGTGTCTCGCATTTTATTTGGGTCGAAACTCGTTAAGTTGGACATGTTTTGTTAAGTTTCTGACTGACTCCGTTAGTCAGGGTCAAAATGAACATTAAAACTACTGCAGAGGGCAAATAGTGAATTCCAGCATTGAGATGCCTCGTACGAGACATTGATGCCTCGTACGAGACATTGATGCCTCGTACGAGACATCCCCCTTGACAGTCGGGTTTTTGGTCAGTTTCCTTGTTGATCTTAACCCCTTTTCTTGGCAAACACTTAAGCAATCCGGGAAAACATAATGGACGATCCTAGAGTCCAAAAATACCTTTGTGGGAATCAAGTCTTGGATTCCCATCACAACTTACCTTCTTGGCGAAAACCCTAGGTCTAAAACTCCTATAAATATAAAGGTCCTTGAACCGAAAAAAGGCTAGAATCCTCATTCACACAAAACCACTCCAAATCTGATCATAGAGGTCCCCATAATCAGTCCCTCTTCCTGACCCACGAAATTCAAGCCTCCACAACACCACTCAAGCCAAGTTTATTGGAGATTCAAGGCCTTTAGGCAAGGCCATCCATAGGATTCTTGAAGAACGCTTATGTAAAACTCTTTGTTTTTGTACCTTCTCATCTCTTTCTTTGTCTTTGAAGTAGTGTGATTCCATTAGAGGATCAGCCTAGAGCCTCTCCAATCCATGGAGATGGTCTCGAAGCACATGATCTGACATCCCAAATAAATAAGCAATTATTTATTTGTTTGTTTTCTCTTTTACATACATTTTGCATGATTTTGAAACAATGATGATGATTTCTTAGCAAGACCAATCCTAGATTGGGTGAATTGGGTGCTCCTTGACCTTCCCAATTCATAACTTAACCCCCGAATCCAGATATCTCGGTCCGTGTTTCGACAACAACATGGTGGCGAGGGTAAATCGAAGGACGAAAAGGTACCTTGAAGTCAAACAAAACACATAAAAAACTCGCGCGCAAACACTTTCACTCAACAGTTACTATGCGAAAGAAGGTGAAGAATATTCAAACTTTGAGTTCGCAGAGCCATGGTTCAACCACAACGAAAAGCTGCAAAAGGGTTTTGAAATCTTCAGAGATGTCGAGTTCGACCGGGCCAATCTAGAGCTAAGGTATATGGAACCTCGAAAGACTGCTGGCAGAGTTACTACCATCCAGAATGAGTACTGCATCAAAGTGAACAAAGACCTGACTTACGATACTGAATTCATGTCACTCGATGAACCGTTGGTCGGCGAAGCTAAGGAAACAGAACCATAGGACGGCCAAGATTTGTTCCAGTACTTGAGCCTAGAGGATGACATCGTGGTTGTTATTGAATATGGACCTGTGACTACTGCTATCGAGAATCTGGGGCTGGTCAGCTCACCCCCTAAAGAGTCAATTCCCCCTAAGACAGTTAGGCCCCCTTTCTCACTTATGTGTTCGTGTCTCTATCCAAGTCTAATGACCTCAAGTCAAAAGACTATGATGTAATCGCAAACACTGTCTTTCCTCATGCATTAATTGAAAGTCTCGAACTTTCCGAGTATCCCGCTATAGCCACTCTTATAAATGATAAATTAACTAATCAATCTAATGATATACAAATAGTTAATAACGATTCATTAAAAGAGGCAGACACGAATGAACTAAATGACAAATACATCCGAGAAATCTCAGAGCAGGTTATAAATCAAAGGGAAAATCGAGCCCAAGCTGCCGATGAGATGTTAACATGTGTGAATCTGGGAAGACAAGACAAGCCGAAGTGGACTCAGATTGGGAGTTTCTTTCAACACGAAGAGCGAGAAGCGCTGATCAAACTGCTCAAAGAATATGAAGACATCTTTGCATGGTCCTGTGATGACTCGCCGGACAGAAAATGGGAACAAATGACAATGCCAAACATTGGGTCAGTAAAGCAAGCGATGCTACTAGTCAAGCCCGAATGGTCTCCTCGCAGGGCAACGGAAATAGAAAAACTGCTACAGCGAGACTCCATCAAGTCTGCATACTGGCCAGAATGGTTACTCAACATCATCTCCGCAGAGAAGTACAAAAAGAAGGTAACAGTTCACGTAGACATCATGAGTCTCAATGAATTGAGCCCTAAATATCGATTCCCGCCGTTTGACTTAAGCGCGCTGCTAGAAACCGCCGAAGGCAGAGATGTTCGACCATTCCTCGAAGGTTTCCCCAGTAAAAATCGGATACCCACCGCAGCACAGACAGACGAGAAGATACTCTTTCACACTCCATGGGGTACCTATTGTCACGCCAATCAGCTCCTAGAATGGAAAGGTATCGGTATCTGTTACCACATGCCAACAACATCACCAACAGATACTGATGTCTACATAGATGACCTAGTAGTACTCTCCAAGAGACCCTACGGCCAACACAACGAGGACCTGCGAAAAATCTTCAACATTCTGATATGTCAGAAAATTCTCCTGAATCCTTCGAAATGCAGATTTGGTACTATTCAGACAAAAGCTCTAGGATACAGATTGGGACAGAAATTCGAAGCCGACCCCGAGAAAGTCAGAGAGTTAATAACAATGTCATCCCCTCGTCAAGAGAATGAAAGGACCAAGCTCATGGGCCTGCTACACTATGTCAGTCGCCTCACAACGGCAGGAGACCTTGTCCTCAAAAAATTACGGAATTGTTTAGAAGAAGTTTGGAATCAGAAATATGAGTTGGCTCTAACTCAACTAAAGAGCCACTTAGAGAATACCCTGTCCTTACGACCAACGCATGGGAGGTTCGGGTCACAGAATGGATCCCCCATCAATTTCAAACATTGCACAAGTTTGGATCTACCATTGAGCCTAATGTTCAAAGCACTAAAAGAAATTGATATACTACAGCCGATGCAAGAATTTGGTCTTACTCCGACACTACAGCTTTCCGAACCAAACAAAATGTGTTCCTACCACTAGAATAAAGGGCATAGTACGGACGACTGTCAAGAGTTGAAAGAAAAGGTCCGACTACTCATCGAGACGGGTCGTTTAACCAAGCAGAAAAAAGATTGGGTCTACATGGACGTTAATGACCTCCTCCCAGTCAAGGTTTATAATCTCTGCCGCTACTACTGACCACTACGGTCCTTCTCCACAAGCAGTACTCTCCAGCAGCGGTACTCTCCATCAACGGTCTTCTACAACGGCCGTCCCCCTTTGTAAAAAAATAAAAATAAAAAATATTATTCTCTTTATATCCCCCCTTCAATCTTCCTTTTCTACAATCAGAAATGAACTACGGTGACCTGAACCCCTTAGCCCTACTTGTAAAAGGGGAACGTAGGCAGCCTTCAAAGGTGCGGTCTCAAAAATAAATAAAAATCCACATCTGGTTTGAGCAAAATTCAAATAAACCAAACAATTTGTTTATAACTAAAGCAAAATCTCTATTTCCACAAGTCACTACACGTTAACATTTATTTGATGAGTCTAAGCTCGAAAGAACCTGCGAATAAATAACTTGCTATTAAATTTAAAGAAACTAAAACAAACTAAAATCTAAACTATGTGTCTGCAACGGCTGTGGTTGGATACTCCGAGTCACTCCTCCTCTTCCTCCTCCTCTTCTTTCGGCTTCTTGTCTCTTGGTCCGCGTCTAGCCCATCTAGTAGGATCCACAAATAAATCCTTCCTCAACTGAGTCACCCCCGTTGAGCCTTCTCTCTTTCTTTTCCTCTCAATAGGTGCTAGCTGGGCCAACTCGGTCTTCACCTCCCATCGTACATTCTCGTCCTCCCTCAAACATCTGCTCGAGACATAAGGGACCACTACCCTACGTCTCAGTCATCTCAGAGTCTGTCCCATATTACCTAAGGTTGTCTGGTACCAGTCCAAGTATTCTCGAGACAGAAGTATGTCACGTGTTCGCTGTGCTCCAAGAGCACTGCGACCCCAGCAGTCATGGAGAATATCCTGGTATTAACCATGCCGTAAGTCTCATCCCATGAAGAAGGTATAATCTGAGGCATTCCGTACTGACGGCACACCCGCACTGCATAATAATTGGTGGTCTCATCAAAAGAAGGGACCCGAATCATGCAAAGAACGCTCTGAGCCAACCGTGCTCTGATAACCCCTCAATGAAGTACCATCCATTTGATCTGAGCCGTACTCATCTGTGCCATATATGTCACCAATGCAGAACGAGCCATCCCTGCAAATCGCTGCTTTATGCGCCTACTCTGGCAAACCCAAGGTGATAGTGGCCCAACATGTTCTTCCAAAACTCGCAACCTCTCCTGCAACCACAAGGTTAACAGTCGGGTACTTCCCCTGGTCATCTTTCGAGCTCCTGAAGCCAACTCTCCAATACCGTGCAAGGTCTCCCCGAGCAAACAAGGAACAATACTGCGATTGGCTCGAGCCTGGTCTACCATGTCGAGACAACCCATCTTAGCCACTCCTACATAAGGTGGAAATAGTAGTGAGGCAAATAGACAAAGAGTCAGACAGTCCAGAGCCGTGTCAGACTCAACCGTACTATTAATGAACCTGATGGGAAACCCACAAAGATTAACATCACCATCCAATAGCAGACCCCTAGCCTCTTCAATAAAAATCCTTAGCAGTTGAGAAACCCGAAGTTCTACAGGCATTTGGTATTGGGGCATGGCTACCCTATCCGTCACACTCGTACCACAGAGATCCATAAAGTCTTCACACGTGGGGGTGATTTCATTCTAAGAAAAGTTAAAGACATGATGTTCGTTGTCCCAGAACTTGACAGCAGCACGGATCAGATTTTCATCATACTTAACCCTGAACAGGGACCAAAGACACTTAATCCCGAATCGCCTGTCAAAGTTGGCACGGGTTATCTTCGTAGCTTCCTAACCCAGATCTTCAAAATCTTAATGAAGTATTGTTGTCTCTCCGCAAAAATCCTAGGGTGTCTATCCATCAGAAGGGCGTGGAAGGATCAAAATCTAGAGAAAAAGGAAGAAAAAACTGCTGTCTGCCTCGTCTCTCTACGAGACTGCTGATTAAATAGGGTAGGGAGTTCAAGTCCTGATCGTACAAGGAAAAAACTGATGAAAATCGTGTCAGACCAGGGATTAGCCTCGCGGCCAGTCCTTCCCCATGGTTGGCCACGCGGCCACTTAAGCCATTCCATACAGATGTGCAAGTTCGTCCCCGTCAAACGCCGGAATGGACCCATCTCAAACGTTTTGAAGGTCCTGAACCACAAAAGAGGTCCGACAAAGAGGATGGAACTGTCTGATAGTGTATAATCCCCATCTTACCCCTAGGGCTCATTCATTGTATCGAATATAAAAACATGTAAATAAAATACTAATTAAGTGCATACCAAAAGCAAATAAAATATTGTACATAAATATATTTATCTATTCCTCCTCTCTCTCTGTAACAAAATGCAGGAAATAAAAGGACTACATCTAGTCCGAGTCGGAATCCTCGATGTCCACATCATCATCCTCTCCACCCTGCTCCATATGGTGGGACCCACCAGCTCCTGAGCTCCTACTCCGGACAGACCTCGAACTCTCAGCCTCTGTGGGGGACCTCTCTCTACGCTGAGGCAGCACCACATTATCCCGATGGTAGGTAAAAGCAGCTGCCAAGCTCCGAAAGAGCCTCTAAAAAATATTGCCCCGACGAACAGAGCGGATATAGGCCTCCCGGGTCACCTGGGACAGATAAGCGCAGTTCAGATACAAGTCTAAAAAGTGTGTGCAAGACAGAAATGAAAAGCAAAGGGTAATATACCGTAGCTCCAAGCGGAGGAAGCTGAGCCCTAGTAACCTCATCAGCCTCAGTCGGAGTCAGGTCAATGTCCACCTCGACGCCTCCTCACTACAACCGAATACTGTCAGAGAACCGCGGCATGTCCATACCATATCTAGCTCCTCTACTCGAGCCAGCTGGATAGGCACCAGCCTGCCTCCTCGCCAAAACATGCGGACTCAGTAGCGAGTGCTCCACAAACCACTCATAATCAGCCCCACTCTGGTATAAATGGGCCAGAGTCCTCACCCGGTAGTCACCACTCCTCCTCAGCCTAGCCGGATACAGCATGTCCCTCGGAGGCTCACTCGGGGCCCACAATATAGGATGTCTGCTATGCTGCCTGCAGACTCTCTCGCCAAGGTACATGGAATCCCCAGTCAACCCCGTCAAAAAACAATAGGAGGTAGTGAAATCCTGAGCCTGACCGACCCTTGCCAGCACCAGATCCGACCAAGGGAAGAACTGTAAGTCCTCATGCAGCGGACCACTCAACCTCGAGGTAAAAATCCCCAGATACGAGTCTTCCTAGCCTTGCTGCGGCCCTCCAACCGGTTACTCTTTGCCCAGAACCTCATAACCGGGACCTCCTTGACCCCCTACATGCCAAAGGGAGCAATATGGAATAGCTCGTAGACCCACACCTGTGGATAAAAGCAGCATTTAAGTTCAAAACAGTTCTAAAACAAAAGACGGACAAGAAATAATAGAAGAGTCAGAGACATACCTCAAAGGAAAACTGGAAGTAGTCAAAAGACGAGGTACTAGACCTCGAGCAGACATCCAAGGCCCTTTACATCTCTGCATCCCGGCTCCGCCCCAAGAAACCTGACTCGCCTGCTCCAAATCAGCTTGAGCACCCAGCAGAGAAAATCGACAAAAAGTCCCAGCACTCGGGAACAGAGTCTGTGACAAGATGTACCACAGGATAGCCCGCACCAGGCAGTCAGTATCGCTAATGCCCTCAACATAATCCTGGTTAGCCTCCTCTACCAAGGCCCTCAAACGACCCGCCTTAAAGCCGTTTCCCTTCACACCCTTGCCCAACGGCATCCGATAAATCCACCTAATGGTGTGGGTCCGCAGACAAGGACTCATCAATAGGTAGCTCCACGTCTGTAAACATGAGCCCCGTAATAGCAGCAAATTCGGTGGGAGTAACGGTCACCTCTCCCCAGCTAAAGTGGAATTTGTAGGTAGTATCCCACCAATACTCCCTCATCACCTCAACCAGACCCATCACCTTCTGGGTCCCCTCTACAGCCTATACAGCATCAAAAAACGGACCAAAGCCCAGAGCCCGGATCCTCTCCTTCACCGCACCACCCGGCGGTAACCTCTGCTACAGCTCTGCCACCGCCCTCGTGGACCCACGAGATTTCATCCTCTGCAGGTAAGCACAGCAAAGGTACGTTACCCAACTAGCAATATAAATTATGTGCTATAAATTAAAGTATACGTGTATGCTTTATTTTATTTACTTGCGCACATATTTGCCTTCTCCAAAGTAACCAACAATCCTAGAAAATTAAATAATCACGAACGATTAATTTAATCTAGCGCAGTCTTAAAGTAATACAACAAGTATGAAATAAAAGACATAAAATACACAAAGACAATAAAACAAGATCGGTACCTCCTTCGTCTCCATCAGTCTCCCTCCGAACCAATGTATGTCGATGCCCACGTACAAGTCGAAGGGTTGTCCCACCGTGAAATGCCATCCATCGGGACGGACGTTTCGAGAAGCCATCCTCTCCCGTTATTGATGTATCCCCGTGCCTTCACCTTGTTTAAATTGAGGCCCCACGCCCTCACCTTGCTCAAATTATGGTCCCGCACCGCCACCTTGTTCATATGGTTGCCCCGCACCAACAATATACTCAAGATCCATAGTAATAATGACAAAATATCTCAAAATATCCCTTTCTCTCTCTAAAATACGACAAAGAAAGGAAGAAAAGATAAGAAGAAAGAGACAGCTGGCGGCTGTTTGTAGGGTCTGTCCAGCGAAGGGACTAGCCGCGCGGCCAGTGTCTCCATGCGATGTGGCACGATCTCAGCTCCCCATCTCGCGTGCCCATCAACGATCCTCGTCAAAAAAGTCCAGCCAATCAGAAGGACTGGCCACGCGGCTAGTTATTCCCCCAGGCAAAAATTATTTGGCGTAATACCATGCGAGCTCTAGACAATCGGCGTTACCGGTTACCGAACCTTGCGATACTGAGGACTACACCTCTCAAAAGTAACGTAGTTTACCAAGAAATTTTTGATTACACGCGCTCTATAGGAAGTTAGAATCCATCCTTATCTCTGTTCTTGATTCTTAAAAAACTTCTTGTCGTACCGTGTGTATGGCCTTTCCTCCTTTCCCCAATAGAGTCCATCTGCAATGACTTTATTGCTTCACGAATGTTTTTCGATCTCAAGCGGAAAGACAACGTCTCGTTTCTTTTTCCTTTTTCCGCACGTGACTTTATTGTCAGACGAATGTTTGTCTATCCCCAGCGAAAGACAATGTCTCGTTTCTTTCTCCCCTAGTTTTCGAACTACGATTGGCTTGATTCCACTTAGATACGTAGGTATCCTGACTTAGGTTCAGCCACTCGACAAACCTGGTCACCTTTTCTCTCACTCCTCTCTCGATTTGGAACTCATGTTTATGATCGGTTCCTTTCTTAATCGATGACCCTCCATGCCTTGCAAGAAATGTCGCCGAGGGCTACTGTTAGTACCCAACCTAAAAATGAGTTATTAGGCATTCTAGAACTCACAGGGACCTCCCAGGTATTTATGAACAACGCAAAACTTATCCAAAATTTCCCGAAAAGACCAGATAAGAAGATATTCTCGACTGATCGGATGAGGGATCGGAGATAGACGTTATCTAAGAGTTCTCAGAGTCTAGATTGATTAGAACCTCGGGAATCGAGCCAATCCGCTGGGATCGGCCGGGCGGCCACTTCCTCTAGGTCAACTTTTCCCATAAATGAAACACGCTTTCATGATGTATAGAACTATATGGAATTATTATGTATATGATATTCTTGTTCTTCAATCTAGGGATATCTTAGAACAAGAAATAAACCCTCTCAAACCCTTGGAGGTACTCACAAACATGACATAATGCACAGGACAGATTAGGGCAACTAGAGGGGAGTTTTATACTTGTCACACCTATTCCAAATAGGAAACAAGTGACCAAACCCGCAAGAAAACGGAACAGGAAATCTTTTCCCCGAACAGACTAGGTTTGCCCGGGTGTTACAACTGGTCCGACCGGACCCAAGTAATTGGTCCGACCGGGTCCTTTTGTTGGTCTGCCCGGACCCTCCCAAAGTCCGGTTTTCTCCTCTAAATTCCTAATATTCCTCAAAGGTCCTTCGACCCATAATTCCAATTACGAGAATTCATAATATGCTCTATATCTAGGGTAGCGATCTTCATGTTTATGTGTTCATTCATACATGTTCATGATATTCTTATTATTATGCTAGATCTACGGCTTATCCCACGCATAACATGCTAGATCTAATATTTTAATCCCTACTTATAATGCATAGACGATGATGATCCACGAGATCTAGGAACTACTTCTAAACCCTAAACTTTAGGTAATTACTCCCATGATCAGTAACTCTCCAAGGATGAATATGATGAATGCACATTGATCTTATCAATGGTAAAATCATTATTCTAGGATGTGATCATCTCGCATGATTCTTTCTCCTCCCCCTTCATTATGCATGATCCCGCTTCTTCTCCATATTCCGATTATGTGCGAACTACGCTGACCTGAGCTTCTCACACCGAGAGGAATGTAGGCAATCTTCGGATCCTGTCTTAAACACTAACACACTACTAACACATTCAGCATGACAGAAAGGGGTATTTACACCGGGCGGACCTATGACCAAATAGCATATGATTTCGGGTAAATTGCAGTTCCACAGAAGGAAGGATTTTAAGTAGTTTTGTACTAGAATTCAAAGTTCCTACTAGATTTTAAGATGGACTTTACTGGTATAAATAGAGGCCATTAGTTTAGATCAAAATCAGATGTTACGTCTCCGATAAATTATTAGAGTGCTCAGAGTGGTCTGTAATTCTAAAGTTACACAGTCAGGAATTTTGTGTTCAATATTCGTGCAGCAGTAATAGTGTGATCTTGTAATAGTTTCTCCAGATTGATAATAATATTCTCTCCCCTCCCCGTAGATGTAGCCAAGTTGGTGAACCACGTAAATCTGTGTTCTTGTGATTTCTTGGTTTTCTTATCATGTCTTGTTTATTGCTCTAACAAGTGGTATCAGAGCTCTGGTAGTACCAGAGTTTTGGTTCGTAGTTAGAGGTTCAGGGATTCCGCTGCAGAGAACGAGAAGATGGGTTAAGGAGCAAATTCGATCAACATGTTCAATGGGAAGAATAGTTTTTTCTCTCTGGCAGATCAAGATGAAGGCTTTGTTGATAGACAAAGATTTATGGGAAGACTTGGTGTCTTATGCACTGCAGGTTGCTGAGGAAGTGGAGCCCGATCTTTGGGAACCTACTACTTTCAAGGAAGCAGTTACATGTTCAGAGTCATCTCAGAGTTATGCGGCTATGGGTGATGAGATGGAGTCTCTTCACAGGAATCAGACTTGGGAGTTGACCACAAGGCCAGAAGTCAGAAAGATTGTGACTTGCAAGTGGGTCTTTAAGAAAAAGGAAGGGATGTCACCGGCAGAAGGGATCAAGTATAAATCTCGTGTTGTTGCTAGGGGTTTCACACAGAGATAGGAGGTGGACTACGATGGGATCTTCTCACCAGTGGTCAGACACACTTCGATCATAGTGTTGCTAGTAATAGAGGGAGAGCTATACATGACAGAGTCGGAAGGATTCCAAGTTCCTGGTAAGGAAGATCAAGTTTGTAGATTGAATCAATCGCCTAGGCAGTGGTACAAGAGATTTTACAGCTATATGATAGCAGCAGTCAAGAAGTCAAAGATTCAGAAGCTGAAAGGCTTATTGGTCGCAGAGATGAAGGGTTTTAGTAACGCGAAGAAAATTTTGGGTATGGATATCTACAGAGACAGAGCCAAACGAAAACTGTTCTTTTCCCAGAAAAGATACATCAAAAAGTTTTAGAGAGGTTTGGTAGGTCAACAGCTAAGGCTATAGATACTCCGGGTGCAGTGAATGCACAGACAGCCGCGTTTGGGCCCAAATCGACTGAGGAGAAAGAGTATAAGGCTCGAGTACCCTATACTAGTACAGATGGTATGTTGATGTATGCTACAGTGCGCACTAGCGATGTCGGTCTCGTCTATGGAAGTGGAACAAAATGTGCAGTCAAGGGTTTCTCAGATTCGGATTATTCGGGTGATGTTGATGCAAGAAGATCGATCACCAGATATGTGTTCACGCTTGGTGGGTCAGTTGTTAGTTGGAGGGCTACATTTAAGGCGACAGTGACGTTGTCTACAACAGAAGAAAAATACATGGCATTGACAGAGTCCGCTAAGGAAGGAATATGGGTTGAAGAGATTGATCAGCGATCTTGGGATACATCAGGGATCAGGCTATTATTTATTGCAATAGTTTGAGCGCGATTTGTTTGGCCAAGGATCAAGTTCATCATGAGAGGACCAAGCACATTGATGTTAGATATCACTTTCTAAGGGATGAGAAACGGGTAAAGGTGAAGAAGGTAGGGACGGCGGACAACCCTGCAGATATGTTCACAAAACCCGTGACGGGAAGCAAGTTCCAACATTTTTTGGACTTGCTAAATGTTCACAACATATTAGATAGAAGAAGAGGCGAGGGGGAGAAAAGGTTTGTTGTCATGGAGATTCAAATTCAAGGTGGAGATTGTTGGGTTAATGCCTTTTGAATTTAGGACGCTAAGTAAATGGATTAAACAACAGAGAAATCTCGCAATTCCTAGGCAGAGCAGAAGGGTCCGGGTGCACCAGGCTAAGGACCCGGGCGGACCAGAAGGGTCCGGGTGCGCCAGACTGAGGATCCGGGCAGATCAAGTTAATGTCAGAAATTAGCCTTTGGGAATTGAAGGAGGTCCGGGCGGGTAGTGTAAGGGATCCGGCTGGACTATGCAAGGGTCCGACCGGACCAGTCACTACACCCGGGCGGACCTATGACCAAACAACAGTATGATTTCGGGTAAATTGCAGTTTCGCAGAAGGAAGGATTTCGAGTCAGTTTTGTACTAGAATTCCAAGTTCCTACTAGATTTTGAGATAGACTTTACTGGTATAAATAGAGGCCATTAGTTTAGATCAAAATCAGCTGTTACATCTCTGATAGATTATTAGAGTGCTCATAGAGGTCTGTAATTCTACAGTTGCACAGTCAGAAATTTTGTGTTCAAAATTCGTGCAGCGGTAATAGTGTGTGATCTTGTAATAGTTTCTCCAGATTGGTAATAATATTCTCTCCCCTCCCCGTGGATGTAGCCAAGTTGGTGAACCACGTAAATCTGTGTTCTTGTGATTGCTTGCTTTTCTTATCAAGTCTTGTTTATTGCTCTAAAATGTGTTGATTTTAGGAGCATTTTATGATGTCCAAACAAGTTATGCAAGATGAACTCAAAAGTAGTCAGAACAGGAGAAATGGTGCACACCCACAAAATATCTATCATTTGCATCATGAAAACATGGGAACTAGGGAAATCACCAAACATGAAACTTGTTCATAACATGTTAAACATTATGAATACCAAGTTTCAAGTCCATAAAGAAAGTTTAATCATAATAAAATACCTCTGACATTTTAATGTCAGAACAGCAAGTACATCAATCTGAGAGCAAACAGTTGAAACAAAAAATGGAAAGAGCTACTTCTACTCATGGTAAAAATATGATATTTACATGATCATTTTCCTTTATCGCTGTATAACTAAAACTCTTTTATAGACAAAGACCAAAGACCAAGTTTTACATGAGTGATAGAGGTGACAAGACAGAGTGGTTTGGACTCAAAACCTACTGGACAATCACATACATCATGAAAATAAGCATCGTCTCATCAATTTCATAGATTACAGCAATCCTGAACAATTCAGAATTCTGATTTCTGCAATTTTCTAGATTAAATCATATTTCAGGAAACATGGTTTCAAAAACCTGCCATCTGAAACCAAATTCAGTTCCTGATTCGAATTCTGTAAACGATTTATAGAACAATCAGAAAACCAGAAAACAAAACAGATTTTGGGATTACGAGGACCCTAGTCCGTACGGCTCCTCAGCAGCCGTATAGCTCTGAGAGATCCGTACGGATCCTTGGTCCGGATTCCCAGAATTCCAGATTTTTCAGAATTTTTAAATTCGATCAATTACATCATCGTGTTCATGCATTAATCAGATTAAACCAACACAAATTTACAGATTACGAATATAGATAGATCTAATTAATATCATGAATAAAAGATTTATTACACATAGAAATTAGATCTAATTTATCAATACATATAATCTAATTATTTATTGATAACCCTAACATGCAATTATTCATATGGATCACATCAATATAATATTCACATAATCACCATAATCATGCTCATAAATTTTATATCTCATATAAAACCCTAATCACATAATCATCTTATCATCATGCAAATCATATAATCAGATTAAATAATTTCAACATGACATATTAAAATAATCAACGATGAACGGGGCTTTGATACCACTGTTGGATTTATGCACCATGCGCAGCAGAATAATAACATGAAATCAAACACCCATGAGCCCGATCCGTCCATGTTCATTAATAAATATAAGATGAAAGAAACTAACCCTTGAAGATTGAATCCATAAATAAGGTGTAGACACCCCGCCTTGGACCGCTCACCCCGATTGCACGGTTGATTTTGTGTTTCTCCTTCTTTTAAGTGTTTTTTGTCAGTTCCTGTTACTTCCGTTAAGTTCCTGGCTGACCCCGTTAAGTCCAGGGACTAAACTGAATAACAGGGCTGACTTCCTAGTCCATTCTGTCAAAAAAGCCTTCTCTGAGTTGCGCGTCTCCGACCATAGGAGTCAGAAGCGCGCGCCTTCCACACCCAAGGTGGGAAGCGCGCGCCTCTGGGCGTCAGTTACAGATTTCTGACCAAGAATCTCTCCCTTGCTCATTTCACATGATTTTGCCCGAGAAAGATTTCTTGGTGACTGAGTTTTGGCACCAAAACATGTCTTTTTCAACTATAAAAACCACTCCTCACCTCCATTTCAAAGGACTCTTTTTTTTGCACTCTTAAACTCTCTTTTTTGGAACAAGAAAACTCTACACAAAATATTTTCAAGGCATTTCCCAAGAAGTTCTCTAAGAAGTATTTGAAGGTCCTTCAAGCATAGGTAAAAGTTCATCTTCCTCCTTCTTCTCTACTTCATCTCTTCTCTCTCTTACTTTAATCAAACGTGCAATCATCTCAAATCATTTTGGGACATGACACCAACGACTACTTCACTTCATTGAAGCTAGTAAAGGAGTCATCTCCCTACATTCCAAACCCCATTTTTAACCCCTTTTATCATCATCGAAGAATAGGAAGAAAATTTTGATTATGTAGATTTTGAACAAGCAAGACTGACATTAGTTGGGCGAGATGGGTGTTTAAGTACTTCCCATCTCGTAACCTAACCCCCGAACCTCATAACAAGAATCTCTGTTTTCGTATCAAACTTAGCTAAATATTAGGTTTTTCTTATGTTCCTCTAAAAACATAGGTGGCGACTCTACAATTAAAACACGAATAGACATCCTAGGAACAACAACACGCGCTCTAGCCAAGCCGTGCTCCTCCCGGGGTATCTACAGTGGCGACTCTGCTGGGGATGTTTGAGGGTTAAACTTGCATTTTGTTCAAAATCTACATCTTTTCTGGCATTCCGGTCTCTGACGGGGGAGGCGTGCGCCTCTGGCCTTCTTGGCCTAAGTCCCGCGCATCCTACATCAAGGACCAGAATCGCCCGCCTCCCATATGTTCTTCCTAGTTTCCTCTTCTTTTCTTCTACACTAATCATTTCTGCAAGGGTTACAATACATTCATGACCAGGGCAATTCCCTGAGTCTAAAGTCTGACATTCTGACAGGTTTGACCAGAAGCGGGCGCCTCCACAGACGTTTGCGCTATGCGCGCGCTTCCCACAAACACCATCCAGAGGCGCGCGCTTCTGGGTAGGTTTCCAGAACAAGAACAGGTTTCAGAACAGAGAGATTTGATGGGGTGTGGGCATAGTTGCTGCATCAGGCCTAATCTGGCCTTTGGACTATTTTACTTTCGTGTTTTATTTTATCGGTCACACGGGTGATTCGAAAGTGTAATTATGTGCTTATTTTGTTTTCTTTCATAAAAAAAGAGTAAAAAACATTTTGTCACATGTTAGACCTCACACTACGGCACGAATTCCTATAAATTGCTCACTATCGAGTCGCACAAGTTCATAACCCAAACTCGTCGAGGCCCGTCATAGGAAGTTTTCAAGCCCCTCCACAGACCTTGACTCTTTCTAAGCGGTAACCTCAGCCCGTTTCGTAGTTCATGACTACATGCCCGGGGTGACCTTAAGCCTCTCATTTCAATTCTAGTTAGGGTCTAACACTCTGTGACTAAAGTCGGGTTTCATATGCTGAGATTCCCCTAAACTAATGTCTTCAAATCATACATGCCAAGTGGTTATCATGGACAAAATAAAAATCCGTCCCCAGTGGTTATTATGGACGAAATAAAAAATCCGTCCCCGCATGTATGCTTTATTAATTTAGTTTAATCCCGACATGTGTAGGATTCACAAGCGTGATGGAATCCGATGAGTATATGGGACCGCGAGATGGTCTATATACTAGTGTGACGATTCCATTATTTTCCTAGAAACTCAAAAGGGACCCCGTCCCTCCGACTTATTAAAAAAAAGAGTCTTTTCTTATGTGGTTTTGAGTCGTGTGCCCAATGTGTGCTCTAAGCCTCTTCATGGACCGAAAGTGTACTCAAGACTGAGAAGGGCCTCTTCTGAAATATAGGTTCAATTGGTACTTACCGTGTCTACCGGGATTCAGCGAATCGGTTAGTGTAGACACCCCGCCTTGGACCTCTCACCCCGATTGCATACATAGTATTTTTATTTAACTTGTTTTTGTTAATTTCTGTTACTTCCGTTAAGTTCCTAACTGATTTCGTTAGTTTTGAACTAAACTGCATAACAGAATTAATTTTAGAGTCATTTCTGTCTTTCTGTCATTTTTACCCGCGGGCGTCTCCGACACTGTCAACGGGACGTGCGCGCCTCTCGCCCCAAAAGCGGGACTCACACGGTTCCCATTATGGCAGTTACGGATTGCAGCCTTTTCCCTCCCTTTTCTTGATCACAAACACTCCCTTTTTCATCCACATTCATCCCCCCTTATTTCATAACTCCCAATCCCACATTCTAAGTCTTTTCTTTAAAACAAAATATTTCCTTTTTATTTTATTTGATTTTCTTTTATTTATTTCTTTCATTTATTATTTTATTTATCTTATTTTTGATTGGTCAATTCCATTTCACATGGATGATCATCTTTTCCCTCCAACCTTTCCCTCTCATTTTTTTACCTATAAAACCCCCTTCTTCTACCTTAGAAAAGGGACCTCAACATTTTCTCTCTAGCCAAAACTCTACACTTTTAGGACCTTCTCTTTTGACTTGAAATCTCTACACAAATACACTATACACAATTCTCCCAAGAATTCTTTTTACAAGAGTTCTCCCAACAAGAGTTTAACACAACAAAACTCTACACAAATTTTTCTACAACAATTGCCTTACAACAACACCAATTTCAAGTCCAAGTTTGAAGCCCACTTTCTTAAGGTATTTATTCTTCTTCTCTTATTTTCACATGTCTTGGTAATGTATGCAATCCCCATCAATAGGACATGACCAAATGACCACTTTACTACATTAAAGTTGGTTAAGGTTATCTCCCATCATTTTAATATCTACTTTAATGTACCATTCGTTTCTTAACATAATTGTTAGAATAGTTTGACATGTAATCTTTACCATTAAATAAATAAAACAACTCTCTTGTATATTTCCCCTTTCTTTTGATTGTAATTGTCAGCACTCGTATATTAAATCGAAGGAATTTCTCATGCATTAGAACACCAAAAGTAGCAAGACCCACGTAAGCGGGGCGGAGTGGGTGTTTAAGTACTTCCCACTCGTCACCTAACCCCCGAACCCATCTTTTTCCGAATCTCTGGTTTTGTATATAAAATTGGATCTTTTTAGGTTTTTCTTATGTTCCTCTAAAACATAGGTGGCGACTCTTAAAATCAATTAGACATTCTAGGATAATTCACCGCTCTAGCCAAGTGGGGTTTTCCCGGGGTATCTACAGTGGTGGCTCTGCTGGGGATGTAGAGGGTTAAACTTGCGTTTTCATTTTTGGGTGTTCTTATTTCTATTTTCTGGTCATTCTGGTAAAAAGGGTGGGAAGCGCGCGCCTTTGGGCTTCTTGGCCTAAAGCGCGCGCGTCCGACCCCTTCTACCAGAATCGCCCGCCTCTCATTTTGTTCTTCGAATTTCATGTTTCTGTGCTAACAGTTTCTGCAGGGGAAAGTTACATGATTTGGGACCATGGCAATCCCCTGAGTCTACAGTTTCTGACATTCTGATAGGTACCCAGATACGTGCACCTCCAATCTTCATGGCGCACTGCGCGCGCTTCCCATATCAATGCTCTGAGACGCGCGCTTCTGGGTAAATTCCCAGAACATCATTCAGTTCCCAGAACAGAAGCAGTGCACAAAAACTGAACAGAATGACAGTGTAGGCACCGAGCCTGCACATGAACAATTTTACTTTCTGATTATTTTTATCGGTCACACGGGTGATTCGAAAGTTGTAAATTATGTGCTTATTTGTTTTCATTTTCTTTAAAAATAAAATATTTTGTCACTTGGCTTGACCTCACACTACATGCACATATTCTTATTAATTGCTCACAATCGAGTCGCACAAGTCCAACCCCAAACCCGTCGAGGCCCGTCCTAGGAAGTTTCAAGCTCCACTCGACCTTGACTCTTCCGAAGCGGTAAACCTCAGCCCGTGGCGTAGTTCAAGACTACATGTCGGGAGTGACCTTTAAGCCTTTCTTTAGCCGAGCACAAGCCACACAATTCTAGTCTAGGGTCTAACACTCTGTGACTAAGTCGTTTTTTGTGTGCCGAGATTTCCCTAAACTAATGTCTTCAAATCATACATGCCAATTTGTTGCAATGGACGAAATAAAACTCCGTCCCCAAAAGTGGTTATTTTGGACGAAAATAAAAAAATCCGTCCCCACATGTATGCTTTACTACATTGATTTAGTTTAATCCCGATACATGTAGGATTCATAAACGTGATGGAATCCGATGAGTATATGGGACTGCGAGATGGTCTTTATACTAGTGTGACGATTCCATTATCTTCTTAGAAACCCCAAAAGCGACCCTGTCCCTCCGACTTATATAAAAAAAAGAGTCATTTTCCTTATGTGGTTTGAGTCTTTTCTCTTGTTCGTGGGTAAAATCATTGGATTCAAAAGGTATTTGTGGGGCCAACCTAAGATCAATCGTGTTCTCTCCATATGTCTAATAGCTTCAAGAGGCAACAACAACAAGGGAGAGAATGCTTCCGTGTCCAACGAAAGGCTCTTCAACATAATAAGATCCATGGGGGAACAAATGGATAGACTTGTCAAGGATGCCCGCCGCAAGGATGATTTGTGGCAAGCCCGTCTTGATCTCGAGAGGAGAATTCATAAGGAAGAAGTGTCCGAACTTAAGGCCCATTTACGAGAGTTCACCAACAACAAGGCAAAGGTCAATAATAAGGCATGTTCATGTGGCTCGCCTCTCAAGAGTCACAAAGGCTCTACCAACGACCGTGTGTACACTCCCCTCCAAGGCATGATTGTCACCAAGGCCTATGAAGATCTCAAAGCAAAGGGACAAATTTCTCCTCTCCAAGGGTACAAGCAACCACAACCATTGCGTCGCAACCATTCCCACGACAAGTGGTGTGACTATCACCTATGCAGCGGTCACCTCACCGAGGATTGTTTCTCCATCCGCAACATCGTCCAAGACTTGATTGACAATGGTGAGTTTACCGTAGATTAAGAACAACAGTTAGAGAGTGAGAACATGCAAGAACTCATCAAGGAAGGGGCTCAGATTTGAAATAGGGTCTCAACAAGAGATCATGCCGCAAGGAAGGCTATAACGACAATGGGGACTGCAACAGCAATCTCCGTTTCTCTTTCTCTACCTAGTAGTAGGAATTAAAAAAAAAAAAAAAAAAAGGAGTCAAAAGTCCTCTTAAGTGTGCATTAATGTTTTCTCTCGTCCTATATTAAATGTTCGAGTCCATTGAGTCATCAAATAAAAAGTCGTTCTTGTCCTCATACACTCTTCCAAGTTGTTCAATTTAATTCTTGGCAAAATGAAGAAAAGATGTCTAAACACGTTTTAGAACGAAGGCTATCACTTGAACGCCTAGAGGCTAAACATCGACGACGACATCAACGACGAAGACAAAGCCAAGACATCAAGGAGCAACAACCACGGAGAAATCAAGCAAAGTTTTCAAAAGGGGGATTAAAAAAAAAAGAGCTCTCTAGGTTGAAATCCTCAAATCAACCTAGGCAAAAGTTAGAGCACACAAAAAAAAAAAAAAAAAATCCAAATCCCCCTCAATCATAGAAGTACAAGATCAACATCATTCCACCGATGAAGGACGAAGCAACAACCATCTCGACGAATGGAGCATCCACAAGAACTACGGTGACCTGAGCCTCTACACTGGAGGAACGTAGGCAACCTTCGGGTCCGGTCTCATGCAAGAAAGAAGATATGTTTAGCCCTAGCGCGTTATGGTGATCGGCCTTCATCTCGAACTTGTCAAGACATCTTTGTACGATTCATTTTCCAATGAATTAATCACTTCAAGATTGAACAACTTCCCTAGATTTGGAATCACTTTCCGTTCCTTGTCGAGTCTAGGGCTTCTATTCTTTCTGCATACTCCCAATTTCTTGCAATCAAATTGGGGCTTTCCTTCTCTTCTCTCTTAATGACTTACTTGCCTTCGTGAGTCATTCAACAAATAAATAGAAAGTCAATACTAGCGGCTACTTCCCTAGCCAAGTCAATGTCACTCACCTTTAGTGACAAAAGGTCTCCACCGCAAAATCACATGTCTCTCATCCTCAGCTAGAGTCAATGCACACTTCCTCATTAATTGAGTAAAAAAAAAAATGATGAAGGCGCAAAAGAGATGCCCGCTAGATTGAAAACCCGAAAGGGCGGTCTAGGCAAAAACAGGGTGCGTCATAAAAAAAATGAATGAGAGAGTGAGAGAGAGAAGGGAAAGAGAAATGGAGATCTCCGGCCTCTAAGGAAGACAACTGCACAAGTTCTACATTGGGTCTCCTCAGCAAGTCAATCCCCACCGAGCCAACTTTGGAATTGCAAAAGGCTTGACGAGATATGGCACCATCAAAGGTCATTTTGGGTTATTGAAAGATTGTTCTTGTAATGTGCATCTTTGGGCTCATGAGAAAGAAATCCCGTGGTAACCAAGATCCGTCCGAGAACGAGCCTATCATTGAAGGGGTACGAGGTTGCACAAAATAATCCCCAGCTAGTCAGTTGGTTTGGGCAACGAGCAACAACATGTAATTCAAGCTTCTACAAGCATGTCCCTCTAAAGTTTGCCGAAAGACTCCCGAGAATGGAGTAGCTCTTGCCATGTCCCCTTGTGTTTGTTCCCCCACATGAGGACGAGTCTCTTGTTTTGCTCAACAAGTGATGACGCCGTAGAGGCTATGTGACTCGAGAAAGAAAACTTCTCTTGCTTCATTTGACAGTTAATGAGCCTTAGGGCTACGCTCAAGAAAGATGTGTGAGACTATCCTCAAAGTCTCTCAAAAGGAATGTCGAGAAGCACCTTCTTGTCATGTATGCTCATACTTGTTCCCCCAATCAAGGATGGACCTTTCTCGCAATCAATGATGGCACTCTAGGGGCTACGGTCAAGTCTTAAAGGCTCCCTCGGCAAGAAGCAATTCACTTCAATATCCCCAGCAATATTTGAAGCTTCATACCGAAAGGTCTCAAGGGGCTTCGCAATCTACAAATCTTTTGGGCCACGACTTTACAGTAATTCAAGCTAAGGGCAATATTGGAGTTTCGCGACAGACAGTCTTTTGGGCAACAATGCTCAAGCAATGCAATGTGGAGTAGTCTTATGGATCCATGAAAGAGATCAAGCTTCAAGGGTCCCTCAACACTTCCAGTCAAATGGCCTCTTGGTTTTAAATGAAGGCTCCAATGATATGAATGAATTTGATGATTCTTGTTAAAACTCATAGCGAGATTATGAAGGAGGTCTTAGAGAAAAGGAAAAAGATTCAATATGCTAGACTAACCCAACTGAGTTATAGCGGGCAATGCCAATATGTTAACTCTATAAGCAGAGTTACGGTCAATCCCAATGTTTCTGCAATACAGCACCCCCTTCTCCAAGATCAAAAGCACAGGCTGCATCCGAAGATCCGCCGTCGGTTCAACTCAAGAAGACTCAAGCAAACATACCGTTTGAGACTTTATCACACCAAAACCTTATCATCTGAAACAACATCACCATCTCCCATGAGACATTTCCCAAAGACCCTACTGCATTCTCAACATGGGCCTTCCACCACTTGGGTCCACAATGAGGCAATTCATCTCCCCTGCAAGAGTAAGAGAGAGATCACTTTCATGAGTTCTATCCAATGGTGCATCCGCTCTCAATACAATACCAAGATAAGTTGGGGCTTCACACTGAAAAGGCTTAACATCCCGCCATCTACAAGCTCGCAAACAACAAGCCCATGACACTTGGGGCTTAGTAATCTCTCGAAGCTTGGTATCAATGATCTTCTCTTGGAGCTTGCTCACGTCAACAGCAAAAGGCGATTTATTTGAAAAGGTCAAGAGTCGATTCATCTTGGGGCTATGCAAGTCTCTTATAGTTTGGCATCAAAGGCATTCTAGGGGCTTTACGATCAGCAACCCCTTATCTCAGCATCGAATGTCTTTTGGAGCCCCATAACTGACACATCTCTTGGGGCTAGAAATCACTTTTCGTTGGACACAACGGCAACGACGACAGAATTCAAGCAAGGCAATCCGGACTTCGATTGAACACGACTTGATCTTGGGTTGGCTTTACAAACACACAATGGTTAAAATGGTTCACCCATGAACTAAAAAAAAATCTTTTTCTCACGTGTGTGCATATTCTTTTCTTTCTAATTAAAAAAAAATAAAAAAAAAAGATTTTATTTTATTTTTTCTTTTCTTGCGCAAAATTATGTGTTTCCTTTTTGCTTTGCTCCTAGCATTCTCCCCAGCACTCTCCATCATCCTTGAACTACGCTGGTCTGATTCTCTTAAAGGGATACGTAGGCAGCCTTTTGGCACGACCAACCCATCACCCAGAATACCATCTCACCGACGCTCCATCAAAGGCAAAAACAAATCATCATCACCAACATCATCATTCTCCATCCGAAGCATGGACATTCTTCATCAAAAGAATTAAGGCATCCACCACCATGACACTAATCCATCCAACGGCAATGGTAAGTAAAGGTATGAATACATCAGAGACTTTCCTCAAATCACACCGCACACAAAATCACTTTCTCCATTCTTACAAAAATTCTCTCTCATGCAAAACTGCCTTCAAATCACACCACAAGCACAATTTCTCTCATAACTGCCATTTCACATCTCATACATGTCACAAGCACATATACCTACAAAGTACACACTTAACAAGTACCACCACAAGGTCAACAACATCTGCAACTCAAGGCACTTCATCACCAGTAGAAAGTGATCCGCCGTCAACTACGTCTGCATCCCATAGAGTCAAACAATTACAGTTCAATGACAACAACTCGGTCCATGGTGAGCTGCAAAATCACCACCGTTCCATCAAGCAACAAAACATTATCACATATAGGCAGACGGAGCCTCGGTTCCCGCCATCGCAAATGGATTCCGCATCAGCAAACGGATCCCGCTTCAGCAAACGGATCCCGCATCAGCAAACGGATCCCGCATCAGCAAACGGATCCCGCTTCAGCAAACGGATCCCGCATCAGCAAACGGATCCCGCATCAGCAAACGGATCCCGCTTAAGCAAACGGATCCCGCTTCAGCAAACGGATCCCGCTTCAGCAAACGGATCCCACTTCAGCAAACGGATCCCCCATCAGCAAATGGATCCCGCTTCAGTAAACGGATTCCGTATCAGCAAACGTATCCCACTATCAGCAAACGGATCCCGCTTCAGTAAACGGACCCCGCTTCAGCAAACGGATCCCGCATCAGCAAGCGGATCCCGCCATCAGCAAACGGATCCCGCTTCAGTAAACGGATCCCGCTTCAGCAAAACGGATCCCACCATATCCTTTCTATATCAATAAAGCCGCTCACACAGGGAGCGCAGCGCACCCCTATCCTTCGCAAATTTCAAATTCATGTTTTATAGAGTCTTTGTTTTCTCTTGTCGATGTCCTCGGCGGTTGTCTTTCTTTCGTCGACGCGTTATGCTTTGCAATCCACATCACCGAGGGGCTCTGTAGATACCCCGCCTTGGACCTCTCACCCCGATTGCATACATAGTATTTTTATTTAACTTGTTTTTGTTAATTTCTGTTACTTTCGTTAAGTTACTAACTGATTCCGTTAGTTTTGGACTAAACTGCATAACAGAATTAATTTTAGAGTCATTTATGTCTTTCTGTCATTTTTACCCGCGGGCGCCTCCGACACTGTCAACGGGAAGCGCGCGCCTCTCGCCCCAAAAGCGGGACTCGCGCGCTTCCCATTATGGCAGTTACGGATTGCAGCATTTTCCCTCCCTTTTCTTGATCACAAACACTCCCTTTTTCATCCACACTCATCCCCCCCTATTTCATAACTCCCAATCCCACATTCTAAGCCTTTTCTTTAAAACAAAATATTTCCTTTTTATTTTATTTGATTTTCTTTTATTTCTTTCATTTATTATTTTATTTATCTTATTTTTGATTGGTCAATTCCATTTCACACGGATGATCATCTTTTCCCTCCAACCTTTCCCTCTCCTTTTTACCTATAAAAACCCCCTTCTTCTACCTTAGAAAAGGGATCTCAACATTTTCTCTCTAGCCAAAACTCTAGACTTTTAGGACCTTCTCTTTTGACTTGAAATCTCTACACAAATACACTATAGAAAATTCTCCCAAGAATTCTCTTTACAAGAGTTCTCCCAACAAGAGTTTAACACAACAAAACTCTACACAAATTGTTCTACAACAATTGCCTTACATGTAACGACCCGAAAACCCACCTCTATTTTCTTAGTAATAAATATTTAATTATTTAATTATGGCTTATTTATTTATTTAAATTATTTATGTGTGCATTTTGGGTTTCATGATGTGGTCGTGCCTAGCATTTAATTGGTTAATTGTGCTAGTGTAGAGTGTTGGGTCTTAAATGTTAGTGGGGAATATAAGATGATTGAGTTAGTGTGTAGGGGAGGGGGTCTATGTGTAAATTTCTAAATCATCCTACTTACTCCCTCCATCACCCCTCTCCTCCCTCACTCTCTCATTTTCTCCCAGCAACTCTCTCTCTCTCTCTCTCCATTTTTGGGTAAGTTTTCTCCCCTTTCTTCTCTCTACATTCTACCTATCTTCCCCTCATTATCTCTCATTTCTCATAACTTGAAACTTGTTTAGATCGTCGATAGGATCGTGTAGAACCAAAAATAGTCGAGTTCCATCATCTTTGATAAATTTGAGGTAAGTTACTTTTCCCCCATTTATGTTAAAAATGCTTATCTTTAACTCTATTGATGTTCTTGTTGATATCCATGGCTTCTTGGTTGAGTTCAGAAATTATTTGGAATTTATTTGGGTTTTTTGGTTAAAAGTTGTGATAATATGAATGTTGAGATTTAATCTTGATTTGTGTGGTTAAATGTTGTTATCTAGGTCTCCTAGAAGTTCATATGTTATTTTAGTACATTGTTAAGAGTATTGGAAGTGTTGATTTTGGGTGTATATGAATTAGCAAGATTTTGGGTTTGATTTTGGTAAGAATGTGTTAAAACCCAGCTGATTTCTGCCCAGCCCGACGACCGGGCGCCCGCCCGTCCCCTGCCAAGCGCCCGCCCACTTCCCCCTTTTCTGACCCTTAGCTTCTGTTATAATGGGCGCCCGCCCGCCCCTATTCAGGCGCCCGCCCACCCTGCTTTTCTGGAAATCATTTCTTGTTTGTTTAGGGTTTAATTGTATACTCGGCCTAGACTTTGGGTGCCACTCTAATTTAATTAAATAGACATTGTGGGATACTCTAGTGTTGAAAGTGGTTCCTTTGTGAATAATGGCGTATGGAAATTGATCAAGGGTTGTTTGGGCATCTTATGATGTGTTCGTCATTGTTCCAATCGGATTGACTTTGGATAAGACTTGGTCTAAGTTTTGGGTGAAATCCTATAGCACTTAAAGGGTTATTCCGGAGCACCAAAGTGTTGGTATGGGCTCTTGTCTTGAACTCGTCTTGTTTTAATGATCATTTTTGGATGAGCTCTTTATAAGAAATTCCGTTTATTGTTATTGAACTCTCTTATGTGGAACTTCTTGGGTTCGTTGTTGATTGAACTCTTCGTGAATAACCGTTTGTAACTTTATGGTGATTGTTTGGATTGGTTCGCCTTTTTAGTGATTATTTGGAATGGTTCCCTACTTTGGAATCATGAGTTGTTTATTTGAGCTAGTATTTATTACTTGGCATTTATTTAAAAGTCCAGCTGGTATTTGTGGTTGTGTCGGGCGATGGAAAAGATTATAATGGCAACGAGCCGAGTTCATTATAATGTTAACCATTGTTTTGCCCCATTATTTCCCTCCTCCAGATTGGCCTTGGATGTGAGATGAGCTAGCTCCTTTCTTGGGAAAAGTCTAGCTATTATAAGGGGTTGCGACTTTGTGTTGTATACTCAGTTATCGTTTGGTTATCGGTTCCGGTACCGGGTTTTCTCTTCAGCTATTATGCTGCTATCGTGGATTGGTTATCGGCTCTTTGATGCTGCTTATTGATGCTGCTCTTCGATGCGGCCCTATCGTCAGTGATCAGATTGTTATATCCTTTATTGGGGAAACCTTGGCTCAGTATCCTTTGTTACTTGTTTATTTCCGCTGCTATCTGTTAAATGATATTTGCTATGTGCTATGTGAGATATTATTATTGTTTATTGCATCATAGCATGTCATGTAGCTGCATTAGTGACTTACTGAGATTTATCTCACCCCCTTTCTTTTATCTTTGTTTTTCCTTAACCCCCCCCCCAGGAGGAAAGGATTAGGATTTGCGGATCGAGGAGGACGTCGAGAGGATTGAGATTTTGGGCAGGTTGTTATTGATCGGTTTGCATTATTTAAATGTATAACCTTTTGGGGATAGTTTTACCAACAATGACGTCATTAAGATTTGTAATCTTTTGTATTTTTGGTGTAAGCTTGTGGAGCTTATACTAGTAGTATTTTGTTGTTGTTAACTTGGATTCTAAAACTTTGTTTTAAACCTTTTGGGTATAAAAATGGAATTTTTATCTTCAGTATTTTAGTATTTGTGTGTTAAGTCGACGTCCAGCATGCGAGTTCCCGGCATGCGGGGTTGGGTCGCGACATTACAACAACACCATTTTCAAGTCCGAGTTTGAAGCCCACTTTCTTAAGGTATTTATTCTTCTTCTCTTATTTTCACATGTCTTGGTAATGTATGCAATCCCCATCAATGGGACATGACTAAATGACCACTTTACTACATTAAATTTGGTTAAGGTTATCTCCCTACATTTTAATCTCTATTTTAATGTACCATTCTTTTCTTAACATAATTGTTAGAATAGTTTGACATGTAATCTTTACCATTAAATAAATAAAACAACTCTCTTGTATATTTCCCCTTTCTTTTCATTGTAATTGTCAGCACTCGTATATTAAATCGAAGGACTTTCTCATGCATTAGAACACCAAAAGTAGCAAGACCCGCGTAAGCGGGGCGGAGTGGGTGTTTAAGTACTTCCCACTCCGTCACCTAATCCCCGAACCCATCTTTTCCCGAATCTCTGGTTTTGTATATAAAATTGGCTCTTTTTAGGTTTTTCTTATGTTCCTCTAAAACATAGGTGGTGACTCTTAAAATCAATTAGACATCCTAGGATAATTCACCGCTCTAGCCAAGTGGGATTTTCCCGGGGTATCTACAGGTAGTCCATGAAGAGATCACTCCAACAGCTTCGATAGCATCAATGGCTGGCGGATCCAACACCGACAACACCATGTCTCTTGAGAAACTCTCCACCATGGTCCAACTTCTCCAAGAACAAGTCTCCACTCTTAATAGGAGGCTCAAAGCAAAGATGACATTTGGCAATCCCACCTTGACAACCAAAGGGAGGCCCATGAGGCCGAAATGGAGCTAATGAAAGAAAAGCTCACCAAGCTCGCCAATGGCAAAGGCAAAGAGAATAATGAGTTTTCCAAGTGGACTAAGGGTCTATTTCAAAGCCCTTATGTTAGTTCCCGTACCAAGAAAATGGGGGAACCAAGCACCGAGAACAATGAGCCCAAGATGGTTGATTCAATCATAGCCTACATAGATCAACGCTTCAACGGTCTCAACTTGGGGAAAGGCTCCGATACAAGCCTCTATCAGTCATCCATTCTTATGAACATAATGGCTTCCCACCCCGACAAGTTCAAGATGCCCGACATCAGCAAGTTCAAGGGCAACTCTTGTCCCATGGCACACATCGAGACTTACATTTGGGCTATGGTACCGAAGAAGGTCTCACCCAAGGTTATGGCACAATGCTTCCCCCTTACTCTCGAGGGGGAGGTAAAGGATTTGTATGCTACTCTCCCGCTCACAGTCCGTCTCGATTGGAACGCGACCATGCTTGCCTTCAAGAGTCAATACTGTAACGCCCATCCTTATTCTTGTTAAATTCTTGACTTGCTTGTTAAATATTTAACTTGCATATTATGTGCTAGTTTTACTTGAATTAATTTCTTAACTGCTTTAGAATATTAAGGTGGTTAAATGTCTAGTTTTGACTTTTGGGTCATTTGTGAAAATATGACTTTAGGGTCCATTTTGTTAAAAGTGAAACTTGAGGGGCTTCCCGATCATTTCTTGAAAGTTGTTAAGTATATCTTGTTTGTTTTCCTGAGAAAGAATCATCCCAAAATTCGTTACGTTCTCTCTGTGTTCTTGAAAGTTAGGGTTAGAGTTTTACCCTATTCTCGACTCCTCGAGTTTAATTATCCCTCGGTTCTCGATTCTGATCCTGGATAAATAGAGCGTTTCCTGCCGAATAGAAATTAATTTGGGTGAACTTGATTTCGGAGTATGTAAGTTATTAGCTCCCCCTTGCTTGTAATAACATGCATATATGTTATTCCTGATACTTGTGCTTGTTAATTTCGTGTTTGGGGCAATTTTTGTGATACTTGTAATTTTGGGACAAAGGGAGTATAAACCTACTGTGTAAATGATGAAAGAAATTTGAAAGTAATGGTTTGAACTTTTTAGTATACTCCTGGGCATTGCTAAGGTGTTAGAACGTTAGTAAAAAGTTACTCCTACGCTTGGGACGGAGAATTGATAAGCCTGGAAAGAATTGAACATTTGCTGGAAATTGCACCAGGCGCCCGCCTGGTTGGCCACCGAGCGCCCGCCCGGTCCTATGGGCGACTGCCTAGATAAGCCTTGCGCGCCCGCCCATTTTACCAGGGTTTTTGGTTCCAAAAGTCTAGTCTGGGTGACCGCCCAGGTGGGGAGTGGGCGACCGCCCAAGTCCCCTGTTTCACAAATATGGTTTAAACTCAAATGAAATGAAACCTTACCCCTCCTAAGGCATAGAGCCTTAGTATAAGATGTCCTAGCAAGTGTATATGTACGTTTTGGGGCATTAGAACTTAGTCTTGAACATGAACACTTATAGAACTCAAATGAGAACTTAAGTATAAGAGTAAGAACTCTTTTCTATGTCTTGAAAGTGCTATGAACAAGCACTAATGTGTTAAATGTGTCTTGATACCAATGTTTGTGCACCTTAGGGGCATTAGAACAAATTCTTGAACTTGAACATCCTAAGAATAGGATCAAGAACTTGTAAGAGTAAAATGTATAATTCTTATACATGCTTGAATGTCCAAAGATTGGAATTATAACTTGAAGTATAAGACAATAAAATATTATACATGACTTGAACATCCAAAGAATTGGATTAAGACTTGAATATAAGATGATTAAATCTTGTACATGACTTGACACCAATACATGTGTATGGTAAGGAATTTGAAAGTGCTATGAACAAGCACTAACTTGTATGAGAAATGTTCTTGATGTGTATGTGCAAACATTGCATATAGCTACTTGATAATAATGTGACTTCTTGATTACTTGAAGCATGTTTCTTGATGAGCTAGTCCACTACTTTTGGATTAGTTCTATTCTCGTAGTTCAAGTAAATACATACTTGTGCATTCTTGTGTGAGTCCAGCTGGTCCTTGCTTGTTTGGAGGTATATAGGTTCACGCTTATCGCGAGGCTGGGGCTAAGTTGTAATCGGGGATCTATGTATGTGCGCTTGACCCCTTACTACAGGCCATAGTAAGGGTATAGCTTCCTTTGTTAGAGCAATACGCCTGATAAAAGTGAATGCTAAACTCGTGAACACCTCGTGAATCTTGATCTTGGGAATGACACTGGTTACTGGGTCTTCTTATATATACTGCATAAGCAGTTTCTTGATATTGATCGTGATTTGTCAACGTAATACTAGATATGACAACAATGATATTCTTGGGAGGGATAAGGAAGGAAGCAATATCCTTTATAACGTGATAACTTAGCCTTATGTGCTACTTGATGAGTTGGCTTAGCCTCTCATATACTTGTTACTTGATGATACTTGATACATGATTACTTGAGTATCTACTTGAATTGCATGATAACATGTCATGTAGTTGCATCTAATAGCTTACTGAGATTTATCTCACCCCGTTCCTTGTTTATTTGTTTTCCTTAGATCAAAGGAAGGCTAGTGATAGTGCGCAGTGAGGCTCGACATAGCTGGGAGCTTACTACGCAGGTTGTTATTATTTTGGGGCTTGTGTCCTTTTACACTTTGGTGAGGACGATTTGTATGGGTTGTATAACTCCTTATTTTGGGGTAGACAGTCTTGTATAGTACTTGTTGTCTCTAGACATCTTGTAATGCCAGCTTATGTGCTAGGCATGTCTTCCGCTGTATGTAACCAAGTTTGGTTTTAATTTTTTTTGTCTAGAACTCGTGTTGTGAGCTATTTTAGCTCCTTACTCTAGAATATATATATATCATGTCAATTTGATTCTAGCAGGTATTATTCCTGTTTCTTGTTAGTTTCTTGATTCTTGTTAGTTACGCGCACCAGGTTCGAGGTTCTATTAGGGAATCCCAGGACTTGGGGGTGTGTCAAATATCAAGGCAACACCACCCACCGGCCAACCAAGAAAGAGCTTGAAAACACCACTCAAAAGGACAATGAGTCCTTCATTGACTTCACGAGAAGGTGGAATGACAAGCTTGCTGAGATTGTCGAGAGGCCTAACACAAAGGAGCAAATGGACATCTTTCTTAAGTGTCTAAAGATTGATCTCCGCACCCACCTAAGTGGGGCTTGCTATGCCGATTTCTCTCAAATGTATGAGGCGGGGATCCAAATGGATGAGTTGCTTAGGGAAATCAAGAAAAGTAATCCTATCCTCCGTTACAAGGCCGCCTCTAGCTCCTTAAAAGAGGCTTCAGTTAATACCGTCACCACCGACAAGGGGAATTACAAAAAGGTTCCTCCACCCCAAGGCAAGAAGTCTCGAAATGACCGTGTCTACATGCCTCTCCAAGGCATGACTCAAACCGAGGCCTTCGAAGTTCTCAAAACAAAGGGGCAAGTCACACCCATACAAGGGTACCAACCCAAGACGGTCAATGCCAATCAATTTCATCACAAGTATTGTGGCTACCACCAATATAGTGGCCACACCACCGAGGAATGCTTCGTTCTCTGCAATGTCATCCAAGATCTCATAGACAAGAAGGAATTCATAGTTCCTAATGAGGATGGTGTCAATGTAATAGAGGTAGGAGAATTTGAGGAGACCACTCATTCAATCCCAATTGTGAATGAGGGCTCTAATGCCATGAATAAGATTGATAATTCTTGTTATGTTGTGACTTACGATGAGGTAATGAGGGAAGTACTAGAGAATAGGAAAAAGAAGCAAGAAGGGAACGTCAACATGCTAACCCGATCTGGACGAGTCATAGCAAGTAACCCCTCCACTTCTGCGCCAAGCACCTATTCTCAAAGGTCGCAAGCTCGTGACACTCCCAAAGACCCTCTACTAGTTCAACTCAAGAAAACTCAAGCCAACATCTCCATTTGGGACCTTATTTCATCCTCAAAAAAGCACCGAGATCTTGTCATCAGCAATCTCGACGACACGTCGATCTCTCCCGATACTACTCCTGAGGACCTTACTGCAATGATAGGACACATTCATTTTGGCAATGTCATCACCTTTGCCGACATGGACCTCCCACCATTTAGGTCCGATCACAATGAGGCTATCTACCTTAAGGTAAGAGCAAGGGGGGGACCTATTTCAAGAGTCTTGGTTGACGGTGGTTCCGCACTCAACCTGATGCCCAGCCGAATCATGGGCATACTGGGGCTTAAGAACTCAGATTTGAAGCCTTCTACTCAAGTAATCCGAGGTTACGACAGCACTGCCTGTACAGTCATGAGTATGGTGGAAATAGACATTGAGTTTGGGAGCATGGTCATGTCCGTCC
This sequence comes from Campanula takesimana, assembly GCA_026119855.1. Classification (NCBI taxonomy): domain Eukaryota; kingdom Viridiplantae; phylum Streptophyta; class Magnoliopsida; order Asterales; family Campanulaceae; genus Campanula; species Campanula takesimana. The sequence continues at coordinate 105,880 of JAOWBW010001031.1, read as the reverse complement.
CGTTTTAAGTGCTCGATGTGCCTTCCTCATTCAACTTGATTTTGGGCCGACCGTGGATACACAGTTCTAATGCCGCCCCTTCAACTCTCCATCAGTGTGTAAAGTTCAGAAATGGGGATGAAATTGTGACCGTTATGGCAGAAAATGTCACTATCCACAGAAAGGGGGAACCCATCCACCAAATTCAGCATGGTTTAGCAGACTCTACCCTCTCCAGCGTCTCAATCAACGACATTGACAAAGAAAGGGGAAACGGATCATGGACCCTCGGCAATCGTAAAGTCCTCCGCATGATGAGGAACATGAACTACTTCCCTGGTTTAGGCCTAGGGAAATATCAACAAGGGAGAATGCAACCCATTGAGGTTCCTTTTGTTAAGAACATGTTCGTTCTGGGATATGAACCTTCCAAAGACGACTTAAAACACGAGCAAGCCGTCAAGAATGAAAAGGCCCGAGCTCGTAGGGAAGGCCGTCATTATGAGATTCCCAATCTAAGGCCTTACCGCAAGACGTTGAATGGGTATTTTGTTCGCCAAGGGGAAGCTGTTCCGTACATGATCTTTCCCGAGACATAGGTTAACAGTAAGGGCATCAGAAAGCCCGGCCTTGAAATCTTTGTCCACTGCGAGATTCAGAAGTCCGAAAGGGAACCAACTCCTATGTCACCCCGTGAATGATGGGGGAAGAAATTGACCATAGAGTCCGAGAAAGAGATCACCGTGGGGGAAGAATTGACAGATTTACCCTCCATGTTTGAGGAACTTGCCCTCATGGATGAGTGCCAAGTCAATGCCATCTACGACACCGACACAAGAAGGGAGACTATCAGCGAGATCCAGCCAAGATCCGAGCCGATCAACAACTGGTATTCTACGAAGGGACCCGTGGTATCTGAGGAATTCTTGGTCAAGAAGATGGGTTGCATTCTGCGCAATGTTACAAAAGAAGACTTGTTCTGTAGCGACCCCAAAACCCATCCCTATTTATTTTATAATTTTTGGGGATTTTTATTTGACTTATGAGTGCATTTTATGTGTTGCATCATATTTTATGATTTGCATATCTTACTTGATTATTTGTGTTATTTACTTAGTTAGTAATAATAATGGTTAAAGGAGTTAAATGATTAAGTTGAAACTTTAGGGTCCTTTTTTAAAATGTAACTTCAGGGGTTAAAGTGTTCAAATGGAAAGTAGAGTGATTAAAGTAGGAAAATGGGATAAAAATCTTGTATAACTTATCTTTCTCTTCCCTCTCTCTGTGTATACTTTTGTTCTGCAACTTTCTTCCTCGTTCAACTTAGGTTAAGAAAGAAAAGGTAAGTTCAACTCATTTCGATTTAATTCATTTTATTTACTTATCCATTTTAAAAACTAATTATATAAAAATGATCAAGGCGTCGAGTAGGTCATTTCTAGCCGAACAAAATTTATTTCAACGATATTTTTTCCGGAAATAGTTAAGTCGCTAATTCCCCTTTAAATGTTAAAATGGTCATATATGTTATACTTGATACTTGTAATTGTTATTTTGTGATTTGGGTAATATTTGTTATACTTGTAATTTTGGGACAAAGGGAGTATTTAGTATGTTGGTTTGGTTGGGTTCAAAGTAGTATTAAAGTTGTTTTGAGACTGATTTTATAGTCTTAGTAAAGTTATAAATGTAAAGTGTTGTACTTTTGGGACGGTGAAACGAAAGGAGTATAAATCATTTTGGTTTTGGCCTGTCGAGTGTTGGGCGGCCACCCAAAAGGGGCGTGCGGCCGCACACTTATCTGGAAGATTTTGTTCTTGGGAAAACAGAATGTGTGCGACCGCACACCTTATTTTGGGCGGCCGCACACTTTCCCCTGAATCTTATAGTTTGGTTGAGGTAAGGTATAGAAGGTTAACTTTGGTTTAATCCTTGGGGTATTGTCTAGGACCAAAATATGAGTGTCCTGGGATATTGTCATGGTTAATGAGAAGGGTGTTCAAGTGTGTGCAAGAATGTATTGTGACCTTGAATCATGTTGTTGTAGACTCTTTGTGAGTGATTCTTTATGTGCATCTTTGATGTGTTTGGCTTGGTTCATTATTTTAGAACCATTGCCCCGGTTGTTGTTGTTTAGCAAGTATTCATTACTGTGCTTCTTGTGGAAAGTCCAGCTGGTCTTGTTGTGGAGTCAGGCAATGGAAGAATTATAGTGGTACAAGTTATCTTCACTATAAGGTTTTCCATTGGTACCTTGTGTCAGGCGGTGGGAGAATTATAGTGGCACACAAGCCAAGTTCACTATAAGGTTTTCCACTGTGCCTTCTCTGTTTCCCCAGTCCAGATTGGCCTTGGATGGGATGAATCGCTCCCTTTGGTGAGCATTTGGGTTATGACTTTGTGTCATATTTCCCTATTGTTACTTGGGTTCTTATGGTTATGGTTTGGTTTTCGGGATCCCAGCTTCAGCTATTTATATTGCTCAGATGGTTTTCTCAGTTGGTTTTCTCAGATGGTATTCTCAGACAGTGATGTTATTGGGTAAACCTTGGCTTGGTATCTACCGGAGTGTGGCCTATGTGAACGTTTGAGATTTTATCACGCCAAGGCCTTATCTTCCACAATAACATCACCATCTCCCACGACTTTGAATAAGGGCTCCAATGTTATGAATGAATTTGATGATTTTTGTTAGAACTTTCAGCGAGATTATGAAGGAAGTCTTAGAGAAAAGGAAAAAGATTCAATATGCTAAACTCACGTGACTGGGTTATTGCGGGAAATGCCTCGACCAATCCTAATGTTTCTGCAAGTACTGCACCCCCTTCTCCAAGATCAAAAGCACAGGATGCATCCGAAGATCCGTTATTAGTTCGACTCAAGAAGACTCAAGCAAACGTACCGTTTGAGACCTTATCATGTCGAAACCCTATCATCCGCAACAACATCACCATCTCCCACGAGACATTTCCCAAAGATTCTACTGCATTTTCAACATGGACCCTCCGCCACTTGGGTACCAACAACAAAAAAAAGGGCCATTCATCTCCAAACAAGAGGAAGATCACTTTCATGAGTTCTACCCAATGGTGCATCTGCTCTCAATACAATGCCAACATAAGTTGGGGCTTCACACCGAAATGTCTTCACATCCCGCCATCTACAAGCTCGAAAGCAACAAGCCCACGACAATTGGGGCTTAGTAATCTCTCGAAGCTTGGTATCAATGATCTTCTCTTGGAGCTTGCTCACGTCAACAGCAAAAGGCGATTTATTTGAAAAGGTCAAGAGTCGATTCATCTTGGGGCTATGCAAGTCTCTCATAGTTTGGTATCAAAGGCATTCTAGGGACTTTACAATCAGCAACCCCTTATCTCGGCATCGAATGTCTTTTGGAGCCCCATAACTGACACATCTCTTGGGGCTAGAAATCACTTTTCGTTGGGCACAACGGCAACGACGACAGAATTCAAGCAAGGCAATCCGGACTTCGATTGAACATGACTTGGTCTTGAGTTGGCTTTACAAACACACAATGGTTAAAATGGTTCACCCACGAACTAAAAAAAAAAATCTTTCTCTCACACGTGTGCATATTCTTTTCTTTCTAATTAAAAAAAAATATTTTATTTTCTTTTTTCTTTTCTTGCGCAAAATTATGTGTTTCCTTTTTGCTATACTCCCAGCATTCTCCATCATCCTTGAACTACGCTGGTCTGATTCTCTTCAAGGGATACGTAGGTAGCCTTTTGGCACGACCAACCCATCACCCAGAATACCATCTCGCCAACACTCCATCAAAGGGAAGAACAATTCATCATCACCAACATCATCATTCTTCATCAAAAGCATCAACATCCTTCAGTAATCCATCTCCAATCAAGCGGCAATGGTAAGTGAAGGTATGAATACATCCCAGGCTTTCCTCAAATCACACCGCACATAAAATCACATTCTCCATTCTTACAAAAACTCTCTCTCATGCAAAACTGCTTTCAAATCACATTGCACCACGAGCACAATTTCTCTCTTCATTTCACACTTCATGCATCTTCTTGCACAAACACATATACCTGCCAAGCATACACATAACAGGTACCACCACGAAGTCAACAACATTCGATACTCAAGGCACTTCATCCCCAGCAGAAAATAGTCCACAGTCAACCATGCCCACATCCCCACGATAAAGTCAACAGCAACTGCAGCTCTAGACAGCAATTTGGTCCACGGTGATCTGCAATTAGCAAACGGATCCCGCCATCAGTAAACGGATCCCGCACCAGCAAACGGATCCCGCACCAGTAAACGGATCCCGCACCAGAAAACGGATCCCGCCATCTGCAAATGGATCCCACCTCAGCAAACGGATCCCGCTTCAGCAAACGTATCCCGCTTCAGCAAACGGATCCCGCCTTCAGTAAACGGATCCCGCTTCAGCAAATGGATCCCGCATCAGCAAACGGATCCCGCATCAGCAAACGGATCCCACTTCAGCAAACGGATCCCGCTTCAGCGCATCAGCAAAGGGATCCCGCAGCAAACGGATCCCGCTTCAGCAAACGGATCCCGCATCAGCAAACGGATCCCGCATCAGCAAACGGATCCCGCTTCAGCAAACGGATCCCGCATCAGCAAACGGATCCCGCTTCAGCAAACGGATTCCGCTTCAGCAAAACGGATCCCGCCATATCCTTTCTATATCAATAAAGCCGCTCACACAGGGTGCGCACCCCTATCCTTCGCAAAATTCAAATTCATGTTTTATCGAGTCTTTGTTTTCTCTTGTCGATGTCTTCGGCGGTTGTCTTTCTTTCGTCGACGCGTTTTTGCTTTGCAATCCACGTCGCCGAGGGGCTCTGTAGACACCCCGCCTTGGACCTCTCACCCCGATTGCATACATAGTATTTTTATTTTACTTGTTTTTGTTAATTTTTGTTACTTCCGTTAAGTTCCTAACTGATTCCGTTAGTTTTGGACTAAACTGCATTACATAATTAATTTTAGAGTCATTTATGTCTTTCTGTCATTTTTACCCGCGGGCGCCTCTGACACTGTCAACGGGACGCGCGCGCCTCTCGCCCCAAAAGCGGGACTCGCGCGCTTCCCATTGGCCGTCCGGTGCGACGTAAGACCATTAGGTTTTGTGAGATTGTGTCCTTTGGCCGTTCAGCGTGACGTAAGACCATTAGGTTTTGTGAGAATGTCCTTTGGCAGTCCCGCGTGACATAAGACCATTAGGTTTTGTGAGAATGTCCTTTGGCCGTCCAGCGTGACGTAAGACCATTAGGTTCAGCGAGATTCGTCCTTTGGCCGTCCGGCGTGACGTAAGACCATTAGGTTATGAGTTGTCCTTTGGCCGTCCGGCGTGACGTAAGACCATTAGGTTTCGTTATATTTGTCCTTTGGCCGTCCGGCGTGACGTAAGACCATTAGGTTTCGTTAGATTTTCCCTTTGGCCGTCCAGCGTGACGTAAGACCATTAGGCTTCGTTAAACTTGCCCTTTAGTCGTCCGGTGTGACGTAAGACCATTAGGTTATGAGTTGTCCTTTGGCCGTCCGGTATGACGTAAGACCATTAGGTTTCGTTAGATTTTCCCTTTGGCCGTCCAGCGTGGCGTAAGACCATTAGTTTTCGTTAGATTTGCCCTTTAGCCATCCAGCGTGACGTAAGACCATTAGGCTTCGTTAGATTTGCCCTTTGGCCGTCCGGCGTGACGTAAGACCATTAGGCTTCGTTAAACTTGCCCTTTGGCCGTCCAACGTGGCGTAAGACCATTAGGTTTCGTTAGATTTTCCCTTTGGCAGTCCAGCGTGGCGTAAGACCATTAGGTTTCGTTAGATTTTCCCTTTGGCCGTCCAGCGTGACGTAAGACCATTAGGCTTCGTTAAACTTGCCCTTTGGTCGTCCGGTGTGACGTAAGACCATTAGGTTATGAGTTGTCCTTTGGCCGTCCGGTATGACGTAAGACCATTAGGTTTCGTTATATTTTCCCTTTGGCCGTCCAGCGTGGCGTAAGACCATTTGGTTTCGTTAGATTTTCCCTATAGCCGTCCAGCGTGACGTAAGACCATTAGGCTTCATTAAACTTGTCCTTTGGCCGTCCGGCATGGCGTAAGACCATTAGGTTTCGTTAGATTTTCCCTTTGGCCATCCAGCATGACGTAAGACCATTAGACTTCGTTAAACTTTCCCTTTGGCCGTCCGGCGTGACGTAAGACCATTAGGTTTCGTTAGATTTTCCCTTTGGCCGTCCAACGTGACGTAAGACCATTATGTTTCGTTAGATTTGCCCTTTGGCCGTCCGGCGTGACGTAAGACCATTAGGTTTCGTTAGATTTGCCCTTTGGCCGTCCGGCGTGACGTAAGACCATTAGGTTTCATTAGAGTTGCCCTTTGGCCATCCAGCATGACGTAAGACCATTAGGTTTCGTTAGATTTGCCCTTTGGCCGTCCAGCGTGACGTAAGACCATTAGGTTCTGTAAAATTCGTCCTTGGCCGTCCGGCATGACGTAAGACCATTGGGTTTTGTTGTCCCGACATTCCTTCGTAAGTCCGACCGTTTAGTCAACCCTCTCCCATAAAGCCAAGTTGACCTTGTCCCAGCAGTCCTCCGTAAGTCTGATCATTTAGTCAACCCTCTCCCATAGAGCCAAGTTGACCAATTTGCCAGTTTGTGTAGTCAACCCTCCGCCATAAGAAAAGTTGACCAAATGTGTCATGGCAGTCCGGAGGGACGTAAGACCAGCCTTATAGTCGACCCTCCGCCATGAGACAAGTTGACCAGTTTGAGTAGTCGACCCTCCGCCATGAGACAAGTTGACCAGTTTGAATAGTCGACCCTCCGCCATGAGACAAGTTGACCAGTTTGAGTAGTCGACCCTCCGCCATGAGACAAGTTGACCAGTTTGAGTAGTCGACCCTCCGCCATGAGACAAGTTGACCAGTTTGAGTAGTCGACCCTCCGCCATGAGACAAGTTGACCACTTTGAGTAGTCGACCCTCCGCCATGAGACAAGTTGACCAATTTGAGTAGTCGACCCTCCGTCATGAGATAAGTTGACCAGTTTGTGTAGTCGACCCTCCGTCATGAGATAAGTTGATAGTTACCCTCGAGACGACCCTTTCCGATAGAGCCAAGTCGATCGAGTCTAGCCTCTGAGCCATGCCCATCATTTGAGCCTCTAAGCCATGGCAGCCCCCTTTGGTCAACCCCCTCCGAATAGGGCCAAGTTGACCAAGCCCGGCCTTTGAGCCATGCCTGCTTAGGAAAGGATAAATGGATATCCACCTAAGGCCCATAGGTTTGAGCAGCCTTAAAATCTCTCACCCGAACTACGTTAGGCTTGATTCCCTTGAATAGGGATATGTAGGAATCCTATACCTCTAGGTCCAGCCATAGAACAAATCGGCTATAGCGTCCTCCCATCAAAATGGGATGCTTATAGGTTTGAGTAGCCTTAAAATCTCTCACCAAATCGGCTATGCCGTCCTCCCATCAAAATGGGATGCTTATAGGTTTGAGTAGCCTTAGAATCTCTCACCCAAATCGGCTATGCCGTCCTCCCATCAAAATGGGATGCTTATAGGTTTGAGTAGCCTTAGAATCTCTCACCCAAATCGGCTATGCCGTCCTCCCATCAAAATGGGATGCTTATAGGTTTGAGTAGCCTTGAAATTCTCTCACCCAAATCGGCCAAGCCGTCCTCCCATCAGATTGGGATGCTTGTTTTATCGAAAACCCCGCTTTCTTCAAAAGCGACGTTGCCGAGGGGCTCTGTAAGTACCTCAATCTGAAATCGACCTACTTTAGAGGAATTCTTGGTACCATTTAGGGATAAACCAATGGGCCAGGACCTCACTAGGATAAACCTGATATTCCAGGACTGAACTGGAATTAAACTTGGAAAAATCCAGAAGCTCACCAAGTCGAGTCGTTCGGATGGTTTGGGCACATGAGGTCCCTAGCCGTACGGCTATGTTGGGCACCCTCAGCCTCTATAAATTGAACCCCATGCTGATCATTTTAGAGGGGGAGAGAAAACGTTTTGAGAGTTGTTACTCTGCCAGTTTGAGAACAGAAAATGAGTTATACACATATTTGAGTGATTAGAGAGGAAGATAGGCATAACCATCATAGGTGAATCCTCCTTCTCCCCATCTTCTTCTTCTTCATCTCAAACTCTCTTTTATCTTTGTTAATATTACTTGTTCATCTTGTATTATTTCTTCTTGTTCTTGCAAAGTCTTGTCCATTTCAAGCACTTTACATTTCTTGCAAGTCTTGTCCATTTCAAGCACTATATCTATATATTGTACAAGTCTTGGCCTTCCAAGCTATATATATTATGATTATATATGTATGTGATCCAAATCATGAGGTGATTCAAGGTGCCCTTTACACCTAGTGTGTGATTTATGGGATAAAACCTAGGATGATCATGATTTGTTACATTTCATGTTGATGTTGTTCTTGTTTGGCCGTAAGAGTCATGATTGGGGGATAAAGTTTCAATCTTTATCATCCCAACCATGACCTAGCCATAAATCACCAAGTTTGGGACATAAAGATTTGATCTTTGTGTTATATTTGTGTCCCTAAAGGTTTAAACTTGCATAATAAGTCCATTTTGGTGGTAAAGTTTCAATCTTTATCCACCAAAATGGTCATTTTGGCCTAAATGCCATGTTCATCAACTTTTTACAAATTTCTCCAATGATTGCCTTTGATCACACCCAAATCTTTGTTTTTGGGGTTCCTTTGGTGATCAAAGTGCATAGGAATGAACCTTCCAAAGTCTTGTTATTAATCATAAACTGGAAATCAACATTCCAGTCCAGTTTCAGCAAAGATACTCTGTTTTGACTGAAACTTGACTGTTTTTTTGATAAACTGTAAAAATGCCCTGGAGAGCCCTCTCCATCTGTACGGCTACTTTGGCCGGGGAGGACATTTTCCAGTGTTTTCCTTTTTGACCAGAAAGTTTGCAAAATAAACCTTTTCTGTTAAAAAATTAACTGGTTTTGTCAAAACAGTCAGTTTCTCCCATTTTGAAAACACACACACACACACAAGCACTTTCGTTAAATAACATTAGGGAGACTCGGCTTTGTCCGAGGCGGCTTGGGTGACGTGAAACTCTTCCCAAGACATAACCTGACCTCTGAACTAATAGAATCTCTAACCTTTTCTTTTGTTGGGTTAAATAATTAACAAAAGTGGCGACTCCGTTATGTTTTGTGAGATAACCGTGTTTGGCGTTTCGCCCCCAAAACACGTCGCGTTTTCCGCGCTCGGGGACGGGATCCTTACAGTAATGTCTTTACATTTCTTGAAATATTATTATTAAATGGAACCAAGTATTGAAATGATTCATGGTGTCCTCATGCCTTGTGCATGATTAAGGGTTATAAACCTAAAATGATCAAGGCTTGTTATGATTAATGCAATTTAATTTTATGTCATTTACTTTATGTCATTTACTTTTATGTCATTTATATTAATGTCTGTAGATACCCCGGGAGAGCCCACGGCTTGGCTAGAGCGTTGAATTGTCCTAGGATGTCTAACTTGTTTTAGAGTCGCCACCTATGTTTTAGAGGAACATAAGAAAAACCTAATGTGCAGCCTAAGTTTGATTTACGAAAACAGAGATTCTTTTTATGAGGTTCGGGGGTTAGGTTACGAGATGGGAAGTACTTAAACACCCAACTCACCCAACTAATGTTGGTCTTGCTTGTTCAAAATCTACATAATCAAAATGTTCTTCCTATTCTTCGATGATGATAAAAGGGGTTAAAAAGGGGGGTTTTAGAATGTAGGGAGATAACTCCTTGACTAACTTCAATGAAGTGAAGTAATCTTTGGTGTCATGTCCCAAAATGTTTGGGTGATCGCACTTTTGATGAAATAAAAAGAGAAGGAAAAAGATGAAGTAGGGAAGAGGGAAGAGAATGGTCTTTTACCTACGCTTCAATGTGACTTCAAATATTTCTTGAGAAATTGCCTTTCAAATGCCTTGAATATTTTTGTGTATAGTTTTCTTTCTTCCAAAAAGAGGCCTTTTTTCCAATGGTGGAGAAGAGGGGTTTATATACTTGTAAAACACAAGTTTTTGGTGCCAAAACTCAGTCACCAAGAAATCTTTCCCGGGCAAAATCATGTAAAATGAGCAGGGGAGATATTCTTGGACAGAAATCTGTAACTGACGCCCAGAGGCGCGCGCTTCCCACCTTGGGTGTGGAAGGCGCGCGCTTATGGATCCTATGGTCGGAGGCGCACAACTCAGAGATGGCTTTTTTGACAGAATGGACTGGAAAGTCAGCCCTGCTATTCAGTTTAGTCCCTGGACTTAACGGGGTCAGTCAAGAATTTAACGGAAGTAACAGAAATTGACAAAAACCACTTAAAAGAGGGAGAAACACAAAATCAACCACACAATCGGGGTGAGCGGTCCAAGGTGGGGGGGTCTACAGAGCCCCTCGGCGGCGTGGATTGCGAAGCAAAACGTGCCGACGAAAGAAAAGACATCCGCCGAGGACATCACCAAGAAAAAGCAAAGACTCGATGAAAGAAGGAATTTGAAATTGTGAGAGATAGGGGTGCGCTCCCTGTGTGAGCGGCTTTTGTTGATAGAGGAGGTGGCATGATCTGTTTGTGAATCCACCGGTTGAACCTGTTGGATGATTCTGTTAGTGAATCTATCGGAATGAGTCTGTTAGTAACCCTCTTGATGACGAATCCGTAGTGAATCCGTTTGATGAATCCATTAGTGAATCCTTTGAATGAGTCCGTTGGTGAACCCTTGTTGACGAATTCGTTAGTGAATCCGTTTGGTGAATCCGTTAGTGAATCCCTTGGATGAGTCCGTTGGTGAACCCTTGTTGACGAATCCGTTGGTGAATCCGTTTGATGAGTCCGTTGGTGAATCCTCTTGAATGAGCTCGTTAGTAAACTCTTGTTGACGAATCCGTTAGTGAATCCGCTTGATGAATCCGTTGGTGAATCCTCTTGAATGTTAGTAAACTGTCGTTAACGAATCCGTTAGTGAATCTGTTTGATGAATCCGTTATTGAATCCTCTTGATAAACTCGTTGGTGAATCCGTTTGATGAATCCGTTAGTGAATCCTCTTGAATTAGCTCGTTAGTAAACTCTTGTTGACGAATCCGTTAGTGAATCCGCTTGATGAATCCATTGGTGAATCCTCTTGAATGAGCTCGTTAGTAAACTCTTGTTGATGAATCCGTTAGTGAATCCGTTTAAATGAATCTGTTAGTGAACTCTCTTGAATGAGCCCGTTAGTGAACTCTTGTTGACGAATCCGTTAGTGAATCCTCTTGATGAATCCGTTAGTGAATCCTCTTGAATGAGCTCGTTAGTAAACTCTCGTTAACGAATCCAAACAAATGAAGACCATTTTTTTTGTGTGTGCACCCTGTTTTTTGCCTAGACCACCCTTTCGGGTTTTCAATCTAGCGGGCTTCTTTTTTGCACGTGCTCTAATTTTTGCCTAGGCCGCCCTTGCGGGTTTTCAACCTAGCGAGCGTTTTTTTTTTTTAATGGTCTTTATTTTTTAAGCGTAGAACTTCTTGAGCTTGTCGAGGTTGACCTCCTTTGGCAATAGGTCGCCATCCAAATCTATGAGTCAGACTGCACCGCCGCTTAGTATCTTCTTGACCACGTAAGGACCGATCCATCGGGGGCCCATTTACCAAGGGGATTCATGGCATTGGGAGGATGTTGTCTTAGGACCAAATCTCCCACTTTGATATTTCGAGGCTTCACCTTCTTGTTGAAAGCTCTTGCCATTCTTTGTTGGTAAGCCCTTATGCGTTCGAACGCTCTTAATCTCTTTTTGTCGAGTAGGGCTAGTTGCTCGTATCGACTTTGCATCCAATCGACCTCGTTGACTTGGTTCTCGAGTAAGACCCGTAGAGAAGGAACCTCGAGTTTGACCGGGAGTACGGCTTCAGAACCATAAACTAATGAGTACGGGGTTTCTCCCGTTGCTGACCGTATTGATGTGCGGTAGCCCCACAATGCTAGCGGTAATTTATCGGGCCAATCCCTTCCCGTTGAACCCATTTTTCGTATGATGACTTCGATTGTCTTATTTGCTGCTTCGACCGCTCCATTGGCTTGGGGGCTGTACGGGGATGACTTGTGCTTGGTAATTTTGTAGTTAACCAAAAGTGCATCCATTTCTTTCTCGAAGTGAGAGCCATTATCGGAGATGATCTCATGGGGGATACCATATCGGCACATAATGTTGTTCTTCACGAATCGTCCACTTTCTTGGCCTTGAGAACTCGGTAAGCTTGTGCTACGACCCATTTTGTGAAATAGTCTACGGCCACAAGGATGAATGACTGTCCGTTGCTCCCCGTAGGATGGAATTTACCGATGATATCTATGCCCCAACAAGAGAATGGCCAAGGTGTGGTCATGTTGTACAGTTGTGAAGGCGGAGCATGTTGTAGATTAGCATGGAACTGGCACATGGCGCATTTCTTGACTTTCTCGATGCAGTCTCTTTCCATTGTAGTCCAATAGTAGCCAATACGGAGTATCTTCTTGGCTAACATAATCCCATTCATGTGGGTTCCACACTCACCTTCATGGACTTCATACATGATTTCTTGAGCTTCAGACTCGTTTGCACATAAAAGATTGATCCCTTGATGATGTCTCTTGTAGACTCGGTTTCCAATCAACACATATCTGGCGGCTAGCTTCTGTAGTGCCACTCTAGATTTCCCGTTGCTATTGTCGGGGAAGGTGCCGTTGTTGAGAAAGTTCATGATGTCAGTGTACCACGGGGGATTATCTTCGACTTCATTGATCTCAATGTTCATGCAGTATGCCGGACTGGTCCTCCTTGAAATTTTGAAGGGTTTCACCATTTTTCCTTTGGGCATCTCAACTAGTGAGGCTATAGTAGCCAAAGCATCGGCAAAGCGATTCTTTTCCCTTGGCAAATAAGTGAACGTGATGTCTTGGAACTGTTCAACCAATTCCTTGAGGTGTTGACCATACTGTTAGAGGGTCGGGTCTTGGATTCGACATTTACCCGATATTTGATTGATAAGGAGCAGGGAGTCGCCGAATACTTCTAGTTCTGTGACATTTTTTTCTAGAGCTGCTTCCATCCCCGCTATGCATGCCTCATACTCGGCAATGTTGTTGGTAGCTTCGAATTCAAGACGAATAGAAATTGGAGTGTAAATGTCCTTTGGATCGACAAGCACCATTCCTATCCCAAAACCATGTTTATTGGCAGCGCCATCGAAAAAAAGTTGCCACTTATTTTCCTCGGTTGTAGTGCAAACCAAGTGCTCGTCGGGAAACTGTAAGTCCTCCCCCTATTCTTCGATGATGATAAAAGGGGTTAAAAAGGGGGGGTTTTAGAATGTAGGGAGATAACTCCTTGACTAACTTCAATGAAGTGAAGTAATCTTTGGTGTCATGTCCCAAAATGTTTGGGTGATCGCACTTTTGATGAAATAAAAAGAGAAGGAAAAAAGATGAAGTAGGGAAGAGGGAAGAGAATGATCTTTTACCTATGCTTCAATGTGACTTCAACTATTTCTTGAGAAATTGCCTTTGAAATGCCTTGAATATTTTTGTGTATAGTTTTCTTTCTTCCAAAAAGAGTCCCTTTTTCAAATGGTGGAGAAGAGGGGTTTATATAGTTGTAAAACACAAGTTTTTTGTGCCAAAACTCAGTCACCAAGAAATTTTTCTCGGGCAAAATCATGTAAAATGAGCAGGGAGAGATTCTTGGATAGAAATCTGTAACTGACAGAATGGACTGGAAAGTCAGCCCTGCTATTCAGTTTAGTCCCTGGACTTAACATGGTCAGTCAGGAACTTAACGGAAGTAACATAAACTAACAAAAAACACTTAAAAGAGGGAGAAACACAAAATCAACCGTGCAATCTGGGTGAGCGGTCCAAGGCGGGGTGTCTACAATGTCATTTAATTTAATGTCTTTACTTTTGGCTTGGTGATCCATTCCTCATTTGGAGAAAGCCATTGCGCATTTATGATATTTATGTTTATGTTATGATGATCAAGTTTGGGTGGTAAAGCCTTGATCTTTACCCTCCAAACATTGATCTAAGTCCTAATAATGTCCCTTTGCATGATAAAGACTCAATCTTTATTCATCCAAAGGTTGATTTTTGATGTTTCAAGACTTTGTCTTGGATCAATCATTCATTTGGAAGGTTAAAGTCTCAATCTTTAACCATCGAAATGGTTGTTTTGGCTCAAAGGCCATATTCATCAACTTTATTTCCTTTCTCCAATTATTGCCTTGATTATACCCAAAAACATGTGTTTTGGTGTCCAATTGATGGTCAATGGCATAGGGATGATTGGTATACATGTTTTGGTACCACAAAGTAACCTGAAAAGATCACATTCTGTCCAGTTTCAGCAGGATGCTCTGTTTCTACCTGGAAATGGATGTTTCTGATAAATCTGTAAATTCCCAGGACAGCCATCACCAACCGTACGGATGGTTTGTTCGAGGAATTGCTTTTCTCAGTTTTAATCACATTCTGTCAAAACCTTTTCAAATAAACCCCTTTCTGTTAACTTTTTAACTGTTTTCTGTTAAAAGTCAGTTTCTGCCATTTTAAAATACACACACACTTGCACATTTTTTGTCAACAAACTTAGGGAGACTCGGTTTTTCTGAGGCAGATTGGGTTAACGATGAAAAGTTTTTCCCAAGACGTAACCTGACCTCCGAACTCATTTTCTCTAACCTTTTTCGTTAAAATTGGGTTAAAAATTAATTTAACGTGGCGACTCCATTTTTTGTGAACATAAAGTGCCGTGTTTGATTCTCGAGGGGAACTTTTCCGTGCGCCATCCCGCGGGTATCTTACAGTGGCGACTCCGCTGGGGACTAAAGTGTTTCCAAACTTCTTTTTAGAAGCCTTGGGGGTACTTTTGTGTGTGTCAAACTCCCGTTCCCGTTTGTTGATTTTGTGCATATTTTGTGTGTATTTTATGTTTCTGTTTTGATTGCTGAAAATGAAACTGTTCTGGAAACACAATAACTGGGGCTTGAAGAATCAGAAACTGGAAAATTGCAAAAAATAATGGGACCCCTTCACTAGCCGTACGGCTGGTTTTCCCGGGCCCACAAAATGTTTCAAATTAACAATTTTTGCAGGGCAAAAACATTCTGATGGTCCCCTTTGCTTCTGCTGGTCTAGGTTCCAATTTTCAGCCTTTACTTGTGCACATATGCCTTTGTTTTCTTGAACCAAAACTTTTTTTCCAAAGCTCGGTTACAATTTTTGTGACATAAAATTTGGTTTCCAAAACCTTATTGTGCATAACCCTTTTCATAAAATTTTGGTCTTCAAAATCCTTTTGTTGTGCACAATACTTTTATACAAATTGATTTTCAAAGGGCCTTGCTCCTCTTGCAAAAATTTCTTGGTTTTCAAAACCTTTGATTGTGCACAACCTTCTTCATGTACAAAATTTGATTTTTCAAGATTCTTACTTGTTCATATCCTTGTTTGATTACTTGTGCAAAGTACTTGTTTAAATTGCTTGTCCAATTCTTGTATATACTCTTGTTCATGATGTTAAAAACGCACCGAAAATTCCTATTTTAACTCAAAAGGGAACGTGGAAGACTTCACACTATGCGCACTCGACCTTGTGCATGTCTCAAAAACCCTCAAAACCCGGTATGGATGCCACTATGCAGCTTGATTGGTGCTCTTGTGCCCTTCTCGCGCGCACGGGTCCATTCCACCTCCCCTTCCGAGCCGAGTCAACCACACATTATCTGTCACACACAAATACCGTGACCATGGTTGGTTTTTGGTCTAGCTCACGTCATCACGTCCCTATTACGTGTCCAAACGTTAATTATGGCCAAGTTAATGCCCAAGTTCACGACTCCTTGTGAAAGCAAGTGTGACCAAGGTCATCTTTGACCCGGTCCTTGACCTATGCGTTAATTCCAACTAGAATTAACCAAAGTCATGTATTAAGGATAGGTTGACACCGTGTCGTTATGTCCCAATGCTTAGCCCATGCCAATCATCCTTAAGCCTAAGGTTATGGTCCAAGGTCCCTCATTAAAATGAGGTCATGCTAAAATTTTGTTAAATCATTAAATCAATTTTGACCTTGACTAGGGCTTCATCATGATAAGGATGGCACGCGCATTGGAACCTCACGACACACTGGACCTTAGGAATGGTTCTTTTGGTCGGTGGAAGCCGCGTGCCCTATAGGACCCTCGCCCGGGATACTCCGTCCTTGGGGTGTGCAATGCAGGTGAAAAACGAGGGGCTTATAGACGTAGTGATGGCCTCCACTGATCCATGGTTTAGAGTAGTTGCGAAAAAGAAGAGAAATATTTTCCAACCATTTAGGAATAAAAATGCGTTTTAAGTAAACTTGAACGGATAATTAATTTCATCTTGCATGAGTTTGCTCCGTTTTTGCTTCTCGTCTTTGACACATTGCATTCTCCCGCTCACAAGTGTCATTTCGTTAAGTCTTTGGACGGATCCCCATTATCCTCCAAATACCTCCGTTAAAACCCTAGGCCTAGTCCCCTAGGTCCCCGTTAAGATTCCCGTCAGATCCCTAGGCATGGTCCCCTAGGTCCCCGTTAAGACTCCCGTGAAATCCTAGGCATAGTCCCCTAGGTCCCCGATAAGATTCCCGTTAAATCCCTATGAATAGTCCCCTAGGAAGGCCAATCAAGATAGATCCCCTTTATCCTCCAAGAAATCAGTCAAGTCCTTGGATGGATCCCTGTTATCCTCTAAAAGGCCAATCAAGTCCTTGGATGGATCCCCGTTATCCTCCAAGAAGCCATTCAAGTCCTTAGGAATAGTCCCCTAAGAGTTCGCCATACCCTTGGAAGACCTCCGAGGCACCCGTCAATCTTTGGATGGATTCCAAAGATCTCATTAAGTCCTTAGGAATAGTCCCCTAAGCATCCGTCAAGCCCTTAGAAGATCTCCGAGGCACCCGCCAATCTCTGGATGGATTCCAAAGATCCCATTAAGTCCTTAGGAATAGTCCCCTAAGCATCCGTCAAGCCCTTGGAAGATCTCCGAGGCACCCGCCAATCTTTGGATGGATTCCAAAGATCCCGTTAAGTCTTGTATACCTTCCACTCCATAGGTCTAAGCATAACGGTCATGTCCCATCAGTAGCATGAGCGTTAAACCCATAGCCCAAGCGTTCACCCAATGTTTACCAAAGACTGAATTACCCTTTTTTTCCATCTCCCGTAGCTCGGATGAAGTAGAAGAGAGCATCATGTCGCCGCCTAGTGCGTATGGAGTCAGAAAGTTCCCCAGTCACCACAACTTCTCTGACCCGGTACCTCGAAAAGACCGCTTCAATAGATAGTAGCTTGGGAAATGACACCGCGGATAATCCGAATAGCCCAACGAAAGAAGAGTTGCTCCAAGCTCTAGAAGCCTCCGGGGCTAGGGAAGAAATCATAACAGAAAGACACAAGGAAACGCAAACTTCGTCTGATGAGTCGACGAGACAAAGAGGTGTTACAGCTCTGTTTCAAATTGGTGGGCCCTTCACCAAAGTAACCAACCACAAAGAAGAGATAGAAGCCACCCAACCTCCAAATTGCAACCAGACATCACCTCCTCACTGTTTACACCATATATGGATACCCAGCCAGGCATCGCCAACTTGCCTCCATAGGATTCCCCAATAGGAATCTTGGGTGAGCCGTATCATTTCTACAATCCAAGACCTTTTAGACCACAAGCTCCTTGCACGCCTCCGATGTATGTTCCTGCAAGCAACCGAGGTTATGAGCACTCCTACGCCCCCGCGCCTCCACAAAATCCTCTCAATTATCTATTGGGAAAGAGAAAGCAAATGGAAGCCAAGTTTGAAAGGACACTCAATGAGCACCCCTTTGCATTGAGTGGCAGTGACTCTTATTCCCACCACGCTCCGGTCAACGATGGAAGAGAATCCAAATGCCAAGCCAAGCCCTATTTCACAAAGTTTGAGGATTTCGGAATGCCCATAAGCAAAGTGTTTGAGGGATTGCTCAGACAAGGTCTCATGTGGCATCTCGAAAATTCCTGCCAAGGGAACCTGAAAGACACCGCAACACCACCAAGATGTGTGCCTTTCACAACCACCATGGGCATAATACCGATGATTGCACCGCTCTGAAACGCATCATCTAGAAATTAATCGTGGAAGGAAAGCTTGAATGCCCCGAGTTGGGAAGTTGGAAATGAAGCTACATCTATGGTCAGAAGCGGAATATCGACCATCTTCCATCAACCTCCCCTTAGAAAAATCCAGAGTCCATTGTTAAGATGTGCGATAAGCCCTTAAGAAAAATAAGTTAAGATGTCTCTTAGGTTTAGTTAGAGTCTTGACTCCCTGGTAGATGCCATGTGGTGACCATTCCGAGTCCATTGTCGGTTTTTCTTAATAAGATTATTATTATCATTGTTTCCTTGTCAAAAGTTTCCATAAAAATTGTGCGTGAGTCTTTCGCTCAAAATAAAAGTGTTTTTTGAAAATGGAGATCAAGTTTTCTTGAAATAAAAGATCAAGTTTTTCCTAAAAGGCTAATCTACTAATGAAGCGTTCTTCTCAAATCCCGGTTATAATTTTACCTTGAGGTTTAATATGCTAAAGTCCTTCGTGGTTCTGTCCATTAGAAACATTGACCAAGGGCCACACATCTGAATTGGCGTCCGAGACAACCATCCACATGAACAACAAGATCAAAAGGTTGGAACACTGTGAGACCCGTGGTTCGGATGCCCAAAAGCGGCTACATCAAATGGAGATCCGTACCTTCATCGAGTGCCATGAACAAAGGTTGCGCACCTCAAAAGGAAATCACCAAAAGGAGATGGCCAAAGCAAACTCCCAACTCATGAGTAGACGAATCTGGCAGTTACAACACCAAGCCAAGTGGAGACCTCGCGACATCTTTCCCGATGACACGGAACCCGAGTTCCCCGTGGAAGACATGGAATATGCCGCCGACAACCCCTCCAACAATTGAGGAAGAAAATGGATCATCGTGCTTCATTGGAGCCCATCCCTAAAAAAAAAAAAAAAGAGTCTTCCAGCCTCGTAGGATATAGATTTTCACCAAAGTCCGTCCCGGACTGTGTCTTTCTATTTTTACAAAAGTCCACACTTGGGACATGTATGTATAATGTTATTTAAATAAAAGAGTCATTTTCCTTCTCTTCTCTCTAGACTTAGGACATTATTCGCAATATACATTTACTCTTGAAATTGCCTTACTTGTTATTATCAACTGATTGCTACGTCCCTAATATGATGAATTGACTTCTAAGCATACTAGTCAATGACGACTCATTAAGGACGAATGGACCTAACATAAATGAAAAATACTAAGTGAAAACAATTAATCTTGATGTGAATAAATGTTGTGATCAATTGGCATGAAGAAACCATTAATGGAATATCTTCCTTCATACACATCCCCGATACATATCCTTGATACACATCCCCAATACACAACCCAATACACATTTCCTATACGAATTCTTGATGCACATCAAAGGCATCCCAAGACAATGAAAAGGCAAGGATGTTGTTGCTCAACCACCAAGATTCAACCGTGATCGAACGTGCGCAACCAAGCAAAGGACTTCCCGGATCTTCAAAGTCAAAGGTAGAAGTGACAGACATTCCACCAAGGGGCTACAAATGAGACAATATCCAAGATAGCAAGTTGAGGCTAATGTTTCCCCTCTCCCTCAAAAATATATATATATATATATATATATATATATATATATATATATAAATGAGAAGAGGGAAGGGAAATGAATGTATGGAAAGAAGGAAAGGAAATGAATACACCCAAAGAGGAAGTCTGCCTCAAAAGGACACCAATTTCAACAAAAGACGATCCACCGCCGAACTACGGCGTCCTGAGCTCCTCAAACTAACGTAGGTAACCTTCGGGTCCGGTCATAGCATGAAACAAAACCATAAAACCTTGGTCCTCTCAAAATGACCAAGTTCTCTTCCCTCGGTCCCATCAATGACCGATTTCCCAGACACACCTTCTTTGGTCACATCAAGGACCAATTCCCCCTAAACACATTCTCCTTCTTATCTTGCCATTGATCGAATCTTAATATCAATTGACGTCAACATTTATACATGTTAAGGCTAATTGTTTGTTATAATCTTGACTTAATAATAAACATGGTCCATTCAAGCAATCGTTTTGATAATCTTAACTAAGGCAAATATTAAATGTCTCGATAAGTCTTCTTTTCTTCATCTTAGGGAAGAGCTAAACACTTATCTTCTGTCAAGCAAGGGCTTCCTCCCATTTCATGATACATTGCTCAAAGATCTCACCAACATAAAGGGAATCTCTCCCAAATAAAATTCCCTTGCATGTTTTCTCCAAAAGATACCTTAAGTCCTTGTCCTGTCGCGACCCCGACCCCGCGGGCCCGGAACTCGCGAGCTGGACGTCGACTTACAACAATACACCAAAATACTAAAATACTGAAGATAAAAATTCCATTTTTTATACCCAAAAGGTTTAAAACAAAGTTTTAGAAATCCAAGTTAACAACAACAAAATACTACTAGTATAAGCTCCATAAGCTAACACCAAAAATATAAAAGATTACAAATCTTAATGACGTCATTGTTGGTAAAACTATCCCCAAAAGGTTATACATTTAAATAATGCAAACCGATCAATAACAACCTGCCCAAAATCTCAATCCTCTCGATGTCCTCCTCGATCCGCAAATCCTAATCCTTTCCTCCTGGGGGGGTTAAGGAAAAACAAAGATAAAAGAAAGGGGGTGAGATAAATCTCAATAAGCTACTAATGCAACTACATGACATGCTATGATGCAATAACAATAATAATATCTCACATAGCACGTAGCAAATATCATTTAACAGATAGCAGCAGAAATAAATAAGTAACAAAGGATACTGAGCCAAGGTTTCCCCAATAAAGGATATAACAATCTGATCAATGACGATAGGGCCGCATCGAAGAGCAGCATCAATAAGCAGCATCGAAGAGCCGATAAACCAATCAACGATAGCAGCATAATAGCTGAAGAGAAAACCCGGTACCGGAACCAATAACCAAACGATAACTGAGTATACGACACAAAGTCGCAACCCCTTATAATAGCTAGACTGTTCCCAAGAAAGGAGCTAGCTCATCTCACATCCAAGGCCAATCTGGAGGAGGGAAATAATGGGGCAAAACAATGGTCAACATTATAATGGACTCGGCTCGTTGCCATTATAATCTTTTCCATCGCCCGACACAACCACAAATACCAGCTGGACTTTTTAAATAAATTCCAAGTAATAAATACTAGCTCAAATAAACCACTCATGATTCCGAAGTAGGGAACCATACTAATTAATCACCAAGAAGATGAAATAAAACCAACCACACATAATAAGTGCTCAACCATTTCCAAACAATAATTAATCGAATCTCATAACACAATTGTTCACATAGGAACCATTCCCAACATTAGAGTATTCCACAATGACCATTTAAACCATTTAGGGTGGTACCCAAAACCTAGACCAAAAAGGCATCCTAGTCTTTAACCAAACAAAGAGGGAATTCCAGGAATTAGGGGCGGGCGGGCGCTCGCTAAGGGGTAGGCGGGCGCTCATTTAGGCAGAGAGTTGGCTGAAGGAAAAAGACCAAGAGGGCGGGCGCCTGGCAAGAGGCCCGGGCGGGCGCCCGGTCGACGGACTGACTGGGAATCAACTGGGTTCTTCACATTTCTTACCAAAATCAAACATGAACCTTACCCAAATCAAACCCAACATTTCCAACACTTCTATTAGCATGCCCAAGTACCCAAAACAACATATAAGCCTATAAGGAACCTAAATAACACCATCTAGCAACCCTAAATCAAGATTTGATCCCAACATTTCAAAATCACAAAAGATGAACATAAATACAAATAAATTCCAAACTCAACCAAAATGGCATATATATGAACTAAAGAATTACATAAACTAAAGATGAACATTTTAGCATAAAAATGGGGAAAAGTAACTTACCCGGATTTTATGAAAGTTGACGAAATTCGAATTTTCTTTGTTCTCTACGATCCTATCGACGACCTAAACATTTTTCGTATAATGAGAAATGAGAAACAAAGACTAGAAGATGGTCAATAAGAAGAGAGAGAGAGAGAAGTTTCTTACCTTCACCAATGGCTATGGAGAGAGAGAGAAATGACTGGGAATGAAAATGGTGAGGTGAAAGTGAGGGAGGTGAGGGGAAAAGAGGGAGTAAGTAGGATGATAAATTAGAATTTACACATAGACCCCCTCCCCTACACACTAACACAATAATCTTATACTCCCCACTAACAACTAAGACCCAACACTCCACACTAGCACAAATAACCAATTAAATGCTAGGCATAAAATATTATGAAACATAAAATGCACACATAATTATTTAAATAAATAAATAATTTTAAATAAATAAATAAGAAATAAATAAATAATTAAGTATTTATTACTACGAAAATAGAGGCGGGTTTTCGGGTCGTTACAATCTACCCTCTTTAAAAAGAATTCGCCCACGAATTCACTCATCAAACTTCAGAACACGCGGTCATAATGAGGCGACAACATATCGACTCTCCCATAGCACTCATAACCTCAATCGAGTACTCAACAAAATTTTCAGACACTGTCTCCATGACCCAAATAAACCGTTATATATTAATCACATACATATCTCAGGTATACTCATTTTAAACATTCTAAAGTTAACTTCCTCTTTCATACCGAATTTCACATTCTCAAGACTATCACTTGATCACCAATTCTGAGACATAGCTGATTTGATCCTAATTAGCATTACGCTCATACTTAGTTTTCTAAGGAGTTATATCCACCAACTTTTGATAGTCTGTCATCAACGTCTCAACTTGGTCCCAAAATAGAATAAAAGATATAATCCTCTAAGGCAATATCAACAGAATCACCACCAATCCCAAATCATAGATAGTTCCATTTATTAAGCGTTACTCCTCGAAACATATACAAATGTTTTATCACGCAAAATCGTTACACACCTCCATCTCTATTTGGAAGCATCACTAGAGGTAATGGATTATCAATTTTTTCTATAATGGAAAACTTAACCTATCTCCAAGAAAACATAACGCTGATCACACCTTTTTAAGATAACAGTGATACCAGCCCAAACCACGAAACTACATTAATACCGAAATTATTATCATTACACTACTCCAATCCTTGAAAGTTTAAAACAGTTCCCAGTACTCAGTAGTCCGCAAACAATCCAAATTTTATCTTCAAAAGATTTCCTCTAACTCCCATTTAAGTTAATAATCCGTGCTTATATACCCAAATGAATTTTAACAAATTCTAAATCTTCAATGGCTAACCCACATTAGTCTTTCACGTATACATTTATCAATTCGATGATACTTAGGCTCGATTTTTACTACCATCATAATAAACCTATTAGCTAATCACAGTCCAACCGACCCAATACTACATCATGGTATTCTTTAATATTCCCAAGTCTCTGTACCCAACTTTCCTTACCTACCCTTAATCCAAAACGAGAAACGCCACCAAGAAAAGATTTAGAACCATAAAACAACCATTTAACTAAAACTCAAAATGCCTTTAATACCATTCGAGAAATTCTTGCCCTCTCAAAATGTGCTTAGTCCTTTCAAACTTAACGCGCTTACCACCATTAATGATTATAACTTCCACAATATACTAGTCACTCATAGTCATTCATGCATTCTTCATACTAACTAATTCCGATGCACTCACGCAGATATACTACAAGTAAACAAAAATCTCCTATCATGGAATCTTCAATTGAATCCTCAGCTCTTATAACCCAACCGATACAACACGGACATTGATCTAATTATTAGCACTACCACCTTGTATCATAACAACTCAATTTAACCCAAGTTCCTCTCCAAACACTAGGCACTATTCAGAAGAAAATAGAAATCTTACAAATGATACATACACCCGACAATTCGGTATAGACATCCCATTGACACCTACCTAAGTTATATATTCAAATCCCATATAAGAAAAGATGTGTATAACTCTACTCAAAGGATCGGTCTCAAAACGATTTTGGAAATCAGGAATAGAGAATGTAACAATCCTCCTACAACAATCGACTAAAGCATAACATTTCCCTTCTCAAAATAACATCAAACCTTATAATAGCAATATGGCAAATTTAGCAGGTAAGTTATATCTACCTTTAAGCACAACATGAGCACATAAGACTCCATCAGATATCCTACACTCCTCCATAGGAGTAGACACTGACAACACATAAGTCAAAGACTCAGGAGAAATAAATGCAACTAAATGCACATAAACATGAGAATGCGATGATCCTAAAATGCACTCGCTCGCTATCTCGACACAAAATCATACCTCCTAAAACTGATGAGTCACCCATTGAGTGCTGATTGATCGCAAATACCCTACCCTGAACCTTTAGGGTTTCCCGAAGTATCTCTCTTCTGACCTTGTGCAGTACCAGCGTCACTCCCGGGTGGTTGATATCTGCCCCTAAGACAATCCCTCACAAAATACCCCAACTGACCACAATTCACACATTTTCCTTGCTTCTTCCAACACTTGTCTTCTGAGTGTCCTTCCTTCTGACAATAGTTGCAGATCTTCCCATTTCGTGTCCCCTGATTTGTACCTTGATTTCTCACTATCGGCTGCCCTCCAGAGTTATCTCGGTTATCCGATCATTGCGGTTGTGACTTGCTCTGCCCTCCTTTGTTACTCGGGTTAACCATCTCAGTCTTCCTCTTATGTTCCCCAATGTCTTGCTCTATCAAATAGGTATGGTCCACCGCATCCTGAAAAAGTTGAATTCTCTGGGCTATTAACTGTGTCCTAATAGCTGTCTTCAAACCCCTGATAAACCTCATTTCTTTCCGCTCCTCGGTCCGCACAAGGTAGTCACAATACCTGGCTAATTCTGTGAACTTAGCCGAGTACTGTGCTACTGTCAACACGCCTTGCTCCAAGTTGAGGAACTCGATCTCTTTCCGGTTCTGATCCACTAGAGGGATGAAGTGTTCCTTGAATTTTCTCACAAATAACTCCCAAGCATAAGGGAGAAGAGTAGCATCCCAACTGGCCTTCAGTGCCTTCCACCAATGTTCCGCAGCCCCAACTAACATATAAGCTGCAAACCGAACCTTATCCTCATCAGTGCAACCAAATACATCGTAGATTTTCTCCATTGATTCTATCCATAGCTCGGCCTTCTTCACATCAGGCTCACCGTCGTACTCACTCGGCTTTAACTTCAAAAACTGCTCCAACCCATAACGTGGAGGTGCTACATGTTCCTCTCTCGGTCCATGGTCATGAATTGCTTTCATCGCCGCTTCAAACATCCTCTGAAACATTGCACGGTTCTCTTCCCGTAGATCATTCTGATTCGGAGTCCCACTAGAACCTTCACCCACTCTTCTTCTAGCCATTTAGAACAAATACCTGCATAAAACATCAACCGTTACTCACTCCGAACACAACTACCCTCCTAGGTCATTCTAGTCCACCTATACTTATACTTGGTGCCCTAGGCACGTTTGTTAAACGTTGTATAAGTTATCATTTTATTCATAATGATAAAGAGATAATAAGATTATTATTATGGCTCGTGTTTGCTTATAATAATCTCCGTCCCTAGAGCTTGTTAAGCACTAGTATAAAGGCTAAATGATCATGGGATGATCATGTTAGATTTATAGGTACTTGTTTGGAACAAGGTACTGGACATGACCCGCGGTATGAGATTTATGTCATGGTCGATGTCATATATATAAATCTCATATTAGTTATGTCATTTGAATCCTTAGACATGAAGTTATTATAGTCTTCCACTTGATGAACATTATGTTTGACATATTCAAACGCTACCTTAACACGGTAGTTATAAAGGGTATGATTGGCATAATCGGATTCACGTAGAGAAGAATAATAAGTTAAATGGATTTGTCCCTCTTCGGAGAGATGTCAAGCTTGGGCCCCTCGAAGGAATGATGTTGATGAAATGTTTGGCCAAACTCAAATGGATTGATTGGATCAATGTCATTTGGATTATCAACATATTCGGAATCGAGAAAGTATTGAACAATACAAGTTGACTTGTTGACCATGACTTGTGTTCAATGACATCGTGGATAAAGGGATTATGACATGTTCTAAAAGGAATGCGAACTTGTATCTAGTTATACTATTTGGGTAGGTATGACGGTTTGCTAGAACCTAATCATATCTTATGGTTTCATGTTTGAACCCATTGCCAACTTAGTATAATCCTAGAGGGTCACACACAATAGAACGAATCCTAAATAAGGACTATATTGGAAATTTGGAAAAATTGGATTTTTCTGGGCCTTTGGGCGACCGCCCAAATGGGCTGGACGACCGCACAAGAAATTGGGCGGCCGCACACCTCAGTTTGGGCGGCCGCACAGTACTGTCGGGGACAGATTCCTAATTTGATTCGGAAAGGAATTTTGGACGGGTTTAGACACAAGTTTCCTATTTGGAATAGGTCTAACTTGTATATAAACATCAAAATTCGGCCAATAACAGAACCTAAGCTTTTGTGCAAGTCTCCAAAGAGTTTGAGAGAGTTTATTTTGTTCTAAGAAATCCTAGATTGAAGAACAAAATTATACACAAAGAAAATTCCATATAGTTCATATTAATTATGAAAACGTGTTTCATAATTTGGTCTAGCAACCAAGATCAAGTGTTCTTGATATTCGTTCGTGGTGTGGATACCGCTAGAGGGTGAAACTTATCATCTTCAAAGTTCGTGATTATTGCTATGATCGTGATCAAGTTTTCAAGTCTCCATCGAATTCAAGGTTGCAAAATCAAAGGCATCAAGGGTTAGTATTCTAGTATTCATATTGTTGTATTTGACTTAATCATATGAATGGATCTATGGGCTTTGGGTTTCATTAAATTTTAAATGCTTAATTCCGCTGCGCATGTGACTACGAAACCCAACAATGGTATCAGAGCCCCGTTCATGTTGATTATTTCAATACTAGATCATGTTGTGTGTATATAAATTGTTTATGTGCCAAGCATGATATGAATATTGGATTATATGATGTTTATGTGTTATATGATTTTATGTGGTTTATTGTTTTACAACTTTAATCGCACGATTCAATCGCAATAAATATTATGATGGATTCTGAATTGTCTGATTATTAATTCTGATTGGATCATGGTCTTAATAATCGGGGAAAGACAATTTTGAGACAAATTTTCGAACTTCAAAATTCCTTCTGATGCGTTTTGGCGACCGCACAAATCTCCCTGGGCGGCCGCACATGTTTGGGCGACCGCACAGGATAGTTTGGGCGGCCGCACAGTTCACTGATTCTGTTCTGATTTTTGTTAAAATTGGAATTTGGAATTTTCGAGAGGTCCAACCGAACCAGTAACAAAACCAGACCAGACTTGCTGATCTGGAATGGGCTTTGGGTAGTTGGTTTGAGTGTGGATCTTGGGGTTTGATTTTCCTATTTGTTTTAGTCTTGTGATTCCTAGATTGGTTCAAGTTTTGGATGGCTAATCTGCGTTCATCGAGATTGTGTTTCCCAAAATTGATCGCAATCAAAGTTTCAAAGATAAAATGAAGTTAGAATTATGAAGAGTTCATAATTGCTAAAATTGAGAAACAAAGTTCTTGATTCAAAGTTTGGAGATCCATGTGGAATTGTGAATGCAATTGGCCTACGTTCATCGAGACCATCTATTGCTTAGTTTCGGCCACATGGACTACTTTCTTGGTCTCTTGAATTAGTGCGGGATTGTGGTTGCCTAACGGCTTAGTTCGACCGCACTTCTTGTTGTCTTGATTTGGAAATAACGACCAAAGTTGAAAAGATCTCATCCTCATAATTATAGAGAAACTAATGACACATAAATATTATGCTTAAATTAATGGAGATTAATTTAGTGGCTAAACTTGATGCGTAACATGTTTATCTTATGTGCTCATAAATGTGTTGAATGCTATATGTAATGAACCTTCAAAGAAAGTTTTAAGTCCTCTTGCCACGCCATGATTAAAACACTTGTTTGTGCAAGGGTATTTTCATGTGGGCTCGCCATAGCGAGGTGCATTGATTTTACTTTTGTATGAGCAAGATGAGTGAATAAGAGTTTCCTATGCGTTTAAAATGGTTGGACTTAATAAGGCGTCAAAACAGTTTTGGGCCTAAGCAAAGATGAGATTAAACATGCTTTCAAAATTGGATCCCTAAGAATCATATGAGATATGATTGACAAGAAATTGTCTACCTAATTAATTTGATTTTGAGCGGTGCGCCATAGCGTACTTGAAATCAAATTAAAGTTGGATCTTAGCCCAATTTAAAAGAATCTCAGAAAAGGATCCAAGAGTCATATTGGATATGATTGACAGGGTTGTCTACCTAATTAATTTGGTTTTGTGTAATCCGCCATAGCGGACTTAAAATCAATTAAAGTTGGATCTTAGCTCATTTAAATTATATTATACATTGGATGTATAAGAAGGTTATATAATTCAGTGGGAGTATTTTTTTTTGGAAAATACATTATTTATCTCTTTAATGAGATTGGTACTTGTAAAATTTTGGAAATTTTGCATAAGTTGTAGATGACAACTAACTTCGTTGCGATTAATCCTTGTTAAGGATAAAGCTTCAAAAGAATGGTACAAACTTCATGGATTGGATCCTGAGCCTAAGAATGGTTCTAAGGCAAGAAGATGGGTTGTACATTCTTGATGGGCCTATTCCTAAAGAACCCAAAGCCAGAATAGACAATCACAAGAATCATGAGTATAATTCTAAGAATGTGAGTTGTCCTATGCTCGCGATTATGTGCTCAAAACTTCAACAAAGTTTGGAACTTTGGAAGCCTATTAGATAGGCGTGGAGTTGAGTCACATGTTTCAAAGAGCAATCTAGGCAAGAAAGGTATAAAACCATTATTGCATTCACTGCTTGCAAAAGGAGTAAAGGGCAATAAGTGGAACCTCACATGCTTAAGATAAAGGCTACGTAGAGCATCTTGAGAAACTTGGTTGTCCAATTGGATTGGAGCAAGCCACGAATCTCATTCTTGATTCATTGTTCAAATGTTATGATCACTTAGTGATGAACTATGACATGCTTAGAATGAATAAGAATCTCTTCGAATTGCATTAACATGCTGAAAAACGGCGAAGATGAAGATATTGGAGAATGGTTCTCCAATGCTCATGGTTCATGATGGAAAAGGGCCAAGTGCCAAAAGGAGAGGTAAGACAAGGGTTGTCAAACCTAAAGGAAATAATTGTGGTTAAAATTATAACTCTAATTGATGCAATTTGGTAAAGTGGCAATTGGATTGACCATCTAAAATTGTAGTCATAATTCTGGATGATCAATAAAAGAAATGGTAGTGGGACTACCGCTTGGAAATATTTATGTTATAAATTAATCTTTCTAAATTTAATTATTGGGTATTGGATATCGCAATAATTAGTAAATTGAAAGACTGCTTATAGTAAAGGTTGATCTATGAATGGTAATGATGCAATGGTTGCAACATTGTTTGTGGAAACACTTGTAAAGTGACTTTACTTATGAAGCAAAAATTATTATTTTGTCATAAGATAATGAAGGATATTTATTTCTTATTTGGAATAAGAAAAGTGTTTTATTTATTATGATTTACTTAATTGTGTTATCATATAAATAAATCTTATATCCTAAATCTTGAAGAACAAAGTAATAAAGGCTATAACATAAATAATTAAAATTCTTTATGCATTATTGTTTTGATCAAATAAATAAAAGATGCATATCTAAAATTCCATGGGACGGAGTTTTAAGTCATATGATTTGGAATCACATGATTTATGCAAATCTTATTTACTTGGACCAAGACATCCTTTACTATGATTGGTAAAAGGCTAATATCTTAATTGACCTAATACATTTTGATGTGTATGGTGCATTAAGAAGCAATGCTAAAAGATTTTTTTTTTTATTATACTTGGTAAAACTATTCAAAGATTCTGATTGGATCATGATGACGAATAATTGAACCAAGAATTTGACAGTCATCATTAAAGTTGTGAAATGGTTTCACAAATTAACTTCACTAAGAACATCATTTTAAATGATGTGTCTGCATGGAAGTATAAGAACCTTATTGGATATGGTTAATTGGATGACTAAGTCAAATAGATCTTCCGTTATTTGTTTTGGGGTTATGTATTTGAAACCGCTATGATTATACTAATCTGAATTCCATCAAGAGAGGTTAAATGATGAAAGAAAACTCGGTTTACCTTTCGCAAAGATTTAAGATGGTGAGACCTTTTGGAAAAGAGTTGTCTGGGACACACTCACATTTAAATCTAATAAATATATTTCATGGGATATCCTAAAGAAACTTGAGGATATAATTTTACTCATAAGAAACAAATGGTTTGTTGATTATGATGATACTTTTCTAGATAAATGGTTTATCTCTAAAAGAATCAGTGGGAGTAAAATGTATCTCGAATGGTTCGAGACCTAGAAATATATATTTTAACCTAAGATGGAAGTTGAACAAGTTTTCACAAGGAGTCGTGAAAAGTCCGTTCAAAAGATATACAAGAACTTGCGTATGTGATAGTACACAATCTATTGCAAGAAATATTGGATATTTCGAAATAGAAAGTGTTGAGGTAAATTTCATTTGGAATGAAGTATTTACCATCTATCAAAGATGCAATGTCAACTCCACATATTTAGATTAATGACTTGGAGTCATGAAATCTAAAAGGCAACCCATGTGTAATAATCAAGTTTGGAACTTGATCATTCTAACCTAAGGTGTAAAAACCAAAGGAGAGGAATGAGTTTTCTTGGAGAAAATTTTACATGGATAGCAAAGAAATTTACTAGAATTCTCGTAGTCACATGTTCATATTTGGAATATGAAAATTGACAAAATGATGTCAAAACAAGCGTTCCTCAACGGGAACTCACGGGAACTCACTTAAGGATGTATTGGATACAACCTAAAGGTTTTGATAGTCAAGAAAATTCTAAAAGGAATGAAAGTTGCGAAGATTCATTGGATGGATTGAAGCAAGCTTTTGGGAGTTGGAATCTCCGTTTTGATAAGTCATAGAGCTTGGCTTGATCAAGAACGAAGATGAATCTTGTATATACAAGAATATTAGTGGGAGCATGGTGCTATTCCTTATCTAATATGTGGATGACATATTGCTCATTGGAAACGACATTCCTACACTTTAATCTGTAAAGATTTGGTTAAGAAAGTGTTTCGCAATGAAGAATATGGATGAAGCATAAGTCATTGGCATTAAGATCTATAGAGATAGATCAAGGAAGCTAAATGGTTTAAAGCCAATGTACATACATTGACAAAGTCATAAGAAGATTCCGCAAGGAAAATTCTGAGAGAGGACATTTGTCAGTGTTACATGGAGTTTCTCTAAGCAAGACTCAATATCCTAAAGACAAAAGATGAGCATAAGAAAAACGAATGAGATGCCATTTGCTTCGGCAATTGGATCCATGATGCCATGATAAGTACTAAGGCGGATATATCTAATGCTTGGAGCATGACGAGTAGATATTAATCCGATAACCGGTGAGAGTCATTGGATGGCTGTGAAACAATTCTTAAAGCACTTTAGAAGGACTGAAGAATTGTTTTGATCTATGAAGGGATGGAAGATGATCTCGTCGTATATGGGTACGCGGATGCATGCTTCCAAACCGACAAAGATGATAAAAGATCGCAATTGAGTTTTATAAATAATAGTGAAGCTGTAAGTTGGAATGGTTCCAAGCAGAGTCACTAAATTCTACATACTAAATCTAAGTATATTGTTGCATTGGATGCTGCAAAGGAAGTCGTTTGGATTAAGAAGTTCATGGTGAACTTAAGATGGTTCCCAGTATTGCTAATCCAATAGACCATATTAGTGATAATAGTGGTGCTATTAATCAAGCAATGGAACCAAGGGCACATCCTAAATCCAAACACATACTTAGGCGTTTTCTTATCGTTCGAGAAATCGTTGATAAGGGAGACGTAAATATATGCAAAGTACCAAGTAATGATAACGTTACGGACACGCTAAACAATGGGACTTCCACAAGCTAAACATGATGGTCATGTTGGGTCCATGGGTATTGGATACCTAGGGAATTGGGCCTAGGGCAAGTGGGAGATTGTTGGTGTTGGTGCCCTAGGCACGTTTGTTAAACGTTGTATAAGTTATCATTTTATTCATAATGATAAAGAGATAATAAGATTATTATTATGGCTCGTGTTTGCTTATAATAATCTCCGTCCCTAGAGCTTGTTAAGCACTAGTATAAAGGCTAAATGATCATGGGATGATCATGTTAGATTTATAGGTACTTGTTTGGAACAAGGTACTGGACATGACCCGCGGTATGAGATTTATGTCATGGTCGATGTCATATATATAAATATCATATTAGTTATGTCATTTGAATCCTTAGACATGAAGTTATTATAGTCTTCCACTTGATGAACATTATGTTTGACATATTCAAATGCTACCTTAACACGGTAGTTATAAAGGGTATGATTGGCATAATCGGATTCACGTAGGGAAGAATAATAAGCTAAATGGATTTGTCCCTCTTCGGAGAGATGTCAAGCTTGGGCCCCTCGAAGGAATGATGTTGATGAAATGTTTGGCCAAACTCAAATGGATTGATTGGATCAATGTCATTTGGATTATCAACATATTCGGAATCGAGAAAGTATTGAACAATACAAGTTGACTTGTTGACCATGACTTGTGTTCAATGACATCGTGGATAAAGGGATTATGACATGTTCTAAAAGGAATGCGAACTTGTATCTAGTTATACTATTTGGGTAGGTATGACGGTTTGCTAGAACCTAATCATATCTTATGGTTTCATGTTTGAACCCATTGCCAACTTAGTATAATCCTAGAGGGTCACACACAATAGAACGAATCCTAAATAAGGACTATATTGGAAATTTGGAAAAATTGGATTTTTCTGGGCCTTTGGGCGACCGCCCAAATGGGCTGGGCGACCGCACAAGAAATTGGGCGGCCGCACACCTCAGTTTGGGCGGCCGCACAGTACTGTCGGGACAGATTCCTAATTTGATTCGGAAAGGAATTTTGGACGGGTTTAGACACAAGTTTCCTATTTGGAATAGGTCTAACTTGTATATAAACATCAAAATTCGGCCAAGAACAGAACCTAAGCTTTTGTGCAAGTCTCCAAAGAGTTTGAGAGAGTTTATTTTGTTCTAAGAAATCCTAGATTGAAGAACAAAATTATACACAAAGAAAATTCCATATAGTTCATATTAATTATGAAAACGTGTTTCATAATTTGGTCTAGCAACCAAGATCAAGTGTTCTTGATATTCGTTCGTGGTGTGGATACCGCTAGAGGGTGAAACTTATCATCTTCAAAGTTCGTGATTATTGCTATGATCGTGATCAAGTTTTCAAGTCTCCATCGAATTCAAGGTTGCAAAATCAAAGGCATCAAGGGTTAGTATTCTAGTATTCATATTGTTGTATTTGACTTAATCATATGAATGGATCTATGGGCTTTGGGTTTCATTAAATTTTAAATGCTTAATTCCGCTGCGCATGTGACTACGAAACCCAACAACAAAGTCGCAACCCCTTATAATAGCTAGACTGTTCCCAAGAAAGGAGCTAGCTCATCTCACATCCAAGGCCAATCTGGAGGAGGGAAATAATGGGGCAAAACAATGGTCAACATTATAATGGACTCGGCTCGTTGCCATTATAATCTTTTCCATCGCCCGACACAACACAAATACCAGCTGGACTTTTTAAATAAATGCCAAGTAATAAATACTAGCTCAAATAAACCACTCATGATTCCGAAGTAGGGAACCATACTAATTAATCACCAAGAAGATGAAATAAAACCAACCACACATAATAAGTGCTCAACCATTTCCAAACAATAATTAATCGAATCTCATAACACATTTGTTCACATAGGAACCATTCCCAACATTAGAGTATTCCACAATGACCATTTAAACCATTTAGGGTGGTACCCAAAACCTAGACCAAAAAGGCATCCTAGTCTTTAACCAAACAAAGAGGGAATTCCAGGAATTAGGGGCGGGCGGGCACTCGCTAAGGGGCAGGCGGGCGCTCATTTAGGCAGAGAGTTAGCTGAAGGAAAAATACCAAGAGGGCGGGCGCCTGGCAAGGCCCGGGCGGGCGCCCGGTCGACGGACTGACTGGAATCAACTGGGTTCTTCACATTTCTTACCAAAATCAAACATGAACCTTACCCAATCAAACCCAACATTTCCAACACTTCTATTAGCATGCCCAAGTACCCAAAACAACATATAAGCCTATAAGGAACCTAAATAACACCATCTAGCAACCCTAAATCAAGATTTGATCCCAACATTTCAAAATCACACAAGATGAACAAAATACAAATAAATTTCAAACTCAACCAAAATGGCATATATATGAACTAAAGCATTACATAAACTAAAGATGAACATTTTAGCATAAAATGGGGAAAAGTAACTTACCCGGATTTTATGAAAGTTGACGAAATTCGAATTTTCTTGTTCTCTACGATCCTATCGACGATCTAAACATTTTTCGTATAATGAGAAATGAGAAACAAAGACTAGAAGATGGTCAATAAGAAGAGAGAGAGAGAAGTTTCTTACCTTCACCAATGGCTATGGAGAGAGAGAGAAATGACTGGGAATGAAAATGGTGAGGTGAAAGTGAGGGAGGTGAGGGGAAAAGAGGGAGTAAGTAGGATGATAAATTAGAATTTACACATAGACCCCCTCCCCTACACACTAACACAATAATCTTATACTCCCCACTAACAACTAAGACCCAACACTCCACACTAGCACAAATAACCAATTAAATGCTAGGCATAAAATATTATGAAACACAAAATGCACACATAATTATTTAAATAAATAAATAATTTTAAATAAATAAATAAGAAATAAATAAAATAATTAAGTATTTATTACTACGAAAATAGAGGCGGGTTTTCGGGTCGTTACATGTCCTGTCGAGTCGGCTGGATCACTCATAAATAAAAAAAAAAAAGAGAAAGGCACCATAAAAGTAGCCCACTATGTCGAAAACCCGCAAGGGCGGCTTAGGCAAAAAATAGGGTGTGCCACAAAAGGATGCAAAAAGAGATGCCCGCTAGGTGAAAACCCAAAAAGGCGTCCTAGGCAAAAGAAAGGTGCGTCATGAAAAAGGGATGGGTTCCTAACCTCACTTCAAAGTTCAAAGATGATACTGGGGCTACCTCCACATCGACGACAACAACGACATTGGGGCTACCTCCACATCGAAGATAACAAGGACATGGGCTACCTCCACCTCAATGACAACAAGGATATGAGGCTACCTCCACATCAACAACAACAAGGACATGGGGCTACCCCGACATCAATGACAAAGATGACATTGGGGCTATCCCCACAATAGTGACAAGCAGATTTCCTACCATCAGTTACTTCTCAACGAATGGACAAAACCCAAAGGAATTTATGCATAACAAACCTCCCGGTTAAGTTAAAATAAAAAATTTGACTAACATACTTCGTTGAAAGATTTGCCTTTAGAAATAATCATTTCCAAATTTGCCCATTTGGCATCATTTGTCAAAAATAATGTTTCAAGCAAAATGCTTTTGATCTCCCCTCAAAATGATTTTTCCAGAGTCTTGGACTTTTTCGTCCACAATGTGTCTTAAAGGTCGCCCCTAGGCTCCCCTGTGTCAAGAAATGTTTCAACCATCCCGTAGTGTAGAGTTGACTCAAGCCAAGCCTTTACCCAGAGTGGTCATTTTAGGTTGAAGCCTTTGTCCCAGACAGTCCTTAGTCGTACGTAAGACCAGTTTTCCAGTCAAACTCCCCAAAGATGGATTTGACCCAAGCCTTGACCCAGAGTGGTCATTTTAGGTTGAAGCCTTTGTCCCCGGCAGTCCTTAGTCGGACGTAAGACCAATTTTTCCGTCAAACTCCCCAAAGATGGAGTTGACCAAGCCTCGACCTAGAGTGGTCATTTTAGGTTAAAACCTTTGTCCCGGCAGTCCTTAGTCGGACGTAAGACCAGTTTTCTCATTAAACTCCCCCAAAGATGGCGTCAACCCAAGCCTTGACCCATAGTGGTCATTTTAGGTTGAAGCCTTTATGCCAGGCAGTTCTTAGTCGGACGTAAGACCAGTTTTTCTCGTCAAACTCCCCAAAGATGGAGTTGACCCAAGCCTTGACCTAGAGTGGTCATTTAAGGTTGAAACCTTTATCCCCGGCAGTCCAAAGCGAAGTAAGTCCATCGTTTTAATCAACCTTCCCATAGAGTTGACCAAGTCTCGACTTTGACCAAATGAGAGTCAAGTCCATCCTTTTGTCAACCCTCCCCGTAGAGTTGAGTTGACCAAATCCCAACTTTGACCAAATGAGAGTCAGTCCATCCTTTAATCAACCCTCCCCGTAGAGTCGAGTTAACCAATTCCCGACTTTGACCAAATGAGAGTCAAGTCCATCCTTTAGTCAACCCTCCCCGTAGAGCCAAGTTGACCAAGTCCCGAATTTGACCAAATAATAGTCAAGTCCATCCTTTAGTCAACCCTCCCTGTAGAGTCGAGTTGAAGAAATCCCGACTTTGACCAAATGAGAGTCAAGTCCAGTCAACCCTTCCCGTAGAGTCGAGTTGACCAAGTCCCGACTTTGACCAAATGAGAGTCAAGTCCATCCTTTAGTCGACCCTCCCTATAGAGTCGAGCTGACCAAGTCCCGACTTTGACCAAATAAGAGTCAAGTCCATCTTTAGTCAACCCTCCCCGTAGAGTCGAGTTGACCAAATCCCGACTTTGACCAAATGAGAGTTAAGTCTATCCTTTAGTCAACCCTCCTCGTAGAGTCGAGTTTACCAAATCCCGACTTTGACCAAATGAGATTCAAGTCCATCCTTTAGTCAACCCTCCCCGTAGATTCGAGTTGACCAAATCCTGACTTTGACCAAATGAGAGTCAAGTCCATCTTTAGTCAACCCTCCCCGTTAGAGTTGAGTTGACCAAATCCCGACTTTGACCAAATGAGAGTGTAGACACCCCGCCTTAGACTTCTCACCCCGGTTGCATACATAGTATTTTTATGTAACTTATATTCGTTGATTTCTGTTACTTCGGTTAATTTCCTAACTGATTCTGTTAGTTTTAGACCGAACTGCATAAACAGAGTTAACTTTAGAGTATTGTTGTTCAAATAGATACCTAGGTCCTAGAATTACTTAATCCCAATCATGTCTACACTTAGGGTCCCCCAATTTTATTAGAACCTTTTTAAGGTGCCCTTAGGATCCTTTGTGATCAGCACAGGTGTATTTCAACTCTTCAACAAGACAAACCAGCAAGAGGAAGCAAATCAGCAGACCAGTAAACAAGTTGCCAATCAACTTGCTACAGAAGTTGCCGATCAACTTATTAAAGAAGTTGCCGATCAACTCGATTCACAACATGCCGATATAATAGACAGTCTACGCTGTCAGTCAGGTGACATCATTTCATTAAAGTCAACCTTGCTGATTGTCTCTATACTGTTTTATTATAAAGTAGTTTACCTGCTCTGTAATGATTTCTACGCCGTCTGACACATAGCTACTTTTAGCTATACTCTGTCTCTACTTGCTTTTGCAGGTAACCGGTTGAGCAAAGGGGTCTTTACCCATCAGACTTTTAAGGCAAGCGTATCTTCGCATTAATGCCAAGGATACCTGCATTAAATGCTCCTCACCTACCCAGC
>JAOWBW010001031.1:0-67791 GCA_026119855.1 Campanula takesimana | reverse complement strand
TGTTGGAACAATTTTAATCCCTGAATGCCACACTCAATTTAGAATAGGATTGAGGAAGAGATGAAGCGGAAGCGATAAAATATATACCTGTTGAATCCATGGATGATGTAGGGAGAAATAAGATGACAAGAAGTAGGGAATGAAGATTTTCTAAGTAATAGTGACTTCTTAATCTCTCAAGTACTTCAATAATGTGAAGAGAATTTAGGAGAGATAACAAGAATGAATAGTTGTTTCTAGGCTTGATGGAAGGGTCTTTAAATAAGAAACATTGTGTCACTTCACCTAGGGACTACACCCTTTCAAGAAGCTTAGTGATATTATATTACCCTTTTGCCCATCACAATTAGGTAATTATATATCAAGGAATTCTACACATTTTATTATCAACTATACTTTATAAATTAACATTATAATCATAATTTAATAAATGGAAGTCTAAATGACTTGTGTTGCAAGCCATGTCCTTACAATCTCCCACTTGGGTTGCAAAACAAAGTCCTTCCTTTAAATCATGAATATAACACAAATGACAACCCTAATGTGCGCACTTTATTGTCATTTATAACAATCTCGTCCATTAGTCATACAAGTATATGACTAAAGGGCAGTCGTTGTAATTGATTTGCAACTAAACCCATAATAATCACGTATTCAAATCTAACTAAATGACATAGATCAAAAGTATAGATGTGTAGCATGGAATCATAATGAATATATACATATTCTTCCAATTAGTTCAACTTAACCAAATGAGATCAAAACTTTAAATAATAGAACAATAATGAAAGAACAACACAAACTCCCACTATACTAAATGTTATCAAAAGTTGTTACACCCATATGAGCAACATGCTCGTGAAACACTGAAGATGATAACTCTTTCATAAATGGATCCTCTAAATAGAGTTTGTTTCTATAAGTTGTATCCCTTTCGTTCATGTTGTACTCTTTTCTTTATAACAAGATAATTAATGTCTAAATCCATAAACTCTTGTTAGAGTACAGAACTGCTACCTGATAGTCATTTCTTAATTGGTCTTTCGACACTTGTTTTGACAAATTACAGTCCATTAAAACATATGCAGCCATATATTTAACTAATGTCGGAATACCTAATGATCTCAAGATGATCCGACTTCAAAACATAGGCATGTAGTTCTTTAGTGTTTTGTAAATACTTCTATCATTCTTTTGGCTGCTACTTAATGTTCTTTCCAGATTGCTTTGGTATTGACCAAGCATCCCAACATTAAATGTAAGATATACATATACATTAAGCTTCCTACTGCTGATGTAAAGAGGGAATTTTCCATATACTTGGATT
Organism: Campanula takesimana; assembly: GCA_026119855.1. NCBI lineage: Eukaryota > Viridiplantae > Streptophyta > Magnoliopsida > Asterales > Campanulaceae > Campanula > Campanula takesimana. The sequence goes on along the minus strand of JAOWBW010001031.1, from coordinate 66,464 downwards.
CAAAATTTACTTTTAGGACACTGTTTGAGACTAAGAATGTCTCCTTTAAAATTAGGGGTGTCATGTAGTTTACATTTTTGCATGCTAAACCTTTTGTAATACCTTTCCATATGGACTTTTGTGATAATCCTAAAACATCTCGTGAGTGATCACGGTGAATTTAGATTCTTAATACAAAGATGCCTTACCAAGATCTTTCATTTCAAATAAGAAATTTCTTAGTTTCCTTAATAAGGTTCATATCATTACTAGCAAGCAAAATCATCATCCATATATAAGACCAAAATTATAAATTTACTCCCACTGAACTTATGGTATACACAATCTTAATCAAGATTCTTTTAAAAACCAAATAAAAATAACTTGATTAAGTACCATTGATTAGAAACTTGCTTGAGTCCACAAATGGATTTCTTTAAATTCACAAACTAATTGCTTAGTTTGATCCAAATCAACCATATATTCATCAATGTCTCCATTAAGGAAAGTTGTCTTTATATCCATTTGATAAACTTCAAGATCATAATATGCTATATGTGCCATAATGATCTAAAAGGTTTTTAGATGATACCAGAAAATTGCTTTCTTTATAATTAATGTCTTCCGTTTGAGTCAAATCTTTAACAATTAGATGGGCTTTATATCTTTCCATATTACCTTGTGAATCCTTTTGGTCATAAAGATTAATTTAATCCCAATAGGTTTTACATCTTTAGGTAATGGGACAAGATCCCAAACGTTGTTATCCTTATAGTTTTAACCCTTCATTTATGACATTAATTTACTATATGAGAATTAGAACTATTAATGGTTTCATGGAAAATGAGAGACTCATCTCCCACTAAACCTAAGTGTCCTTTATTCTCGGCAATATACACTTCATAATTACCCGGATTTGCACTTTCTTCTTACTCTATTGGATCTTCATAAGGGAACCGGTTCTATCTTATTTTGAGGTTGTTGAATTTCCTTCTTATGATCAACATTTCCATGTTGTTCAATATTTATAGGGAAATCATATTTATTTTGAATTGTATGTTCTTCTTGAATGTCAAGTTCAAAACTTGATATCCAATTGGAACTATGGGAAGTGGTATATAAATGGATTCCATACAAATGAATTCCTCTTCCTTTTCAAATTCAAAATATTACTCCAAATTCTCCCACTAAATTCAACATCCTTAAAAGAACCTAGCATTTCTCGTTTTTCAAAACGTTCTAACTTTCGGGTTGTAAAATTTATATATCCCTTAGTTCTCTCGGCTTACCCCATGAATAACTACTAATAATCTTACGTCTAACTTGCCCTTAGTAGACTTATAAAGTCTATCCTTATGCTAGACAACCCCATAAATGAATATGATTTAAGGACGAATAAGGAACGCGTCATTAAATCATTAAGGGTTTATATTAGTAGCCTTAGAGGGAGCTTTAATGAGGATAAAGGTTGCGGCTTTAACGTATCGCCCATAATGAGTGAGGTAAGAGAAGTATAAAACATACTTATTACCATATCCTTACGGATTTCACTATGTCTCTATTACAATATTCATGCTAGGCGTACCCGGCTCAATGTAGAGAGAGATAATCCCACACTCTTTCAAATAGCGAGTAAAAAGGACCTAGACGTTGTTCCTTTTAACAATCATTCCAAAGATGTATACACCATCATGAATGAGCCTAATGTTCTTAATAGTCTTCAAAGTTGATTTCCAACTTTGTCTTTATAAGACTTTTACAACGTCCAAACTCAATATTTTATGAAGCAAATAAATGTATTCAAACTAAGAGTTACTCATTTTGAACATAATAACTATTGTTGACCTTTTCCATGAAGGAATAATTAATGGCCTACAAATATCCGAATGCATTAGTTCATTGAGACACTTGATGCTCTCGAGAATACTATAATGTTTGTAAATTTACTTTAAGGCATTTAATGCAAAAGTATTTTCCAAATTATCAAGTTTGTTTAAGATTTTCCTTTAACATAAAGTTATCAATTTTCCTCTTGGAAATATGACCCAAATGCCTATGCTTTAATAAAATATAAAATTTGCTTGATAACTTTTGCTTTCTAGTTTTGGTTTCATTATTTAAGGGACACATTTATTGTTTGAATAATGTCAAGTAAATAAAGAACACTTGACAAAGTACTAGTACCAACAACCTTGGAATTTAAAATAAAAAAATCACATTTATAAAAGATGAACAAAATAACCTTTTTTGTTCAATAGTGTGATAAATATCAAATTCCGTCTAAATGACGGTACAACAAATGTATTATTTATACAAATAACACTAAGCACTTTAACAATAACCAAAATTCCCGATGCCTTTCACTTCAACCGGATCCCGGCTTCCATATAGATGAATCCTTCATCTTCTCCAGGACTTCGGTATTTCAGGCAATCCTACATAGACATTCATTATGTGAGTTGTTGTAACATAATTCAACCACTATGTATATGTAGGAAATGAAACCAAATTAGCCTTTATCATAAATAATTCCAAATGACATACCTTTCTTAGCACGCCAAGCGTGATACTTAGGGCAGTCGTACTTCATGTGAGTGAGGTCCTTGCAAAAGAAGCATTCTTCTTTATGATCATGAGATGATCCCTTAAGCTTCTTTTTACTTGCAACCGCAATGTCCTTCCCTTTTCTCTTTGTCTCATGAGAAGAGGTAGATGCCAAACATCCCTCAATCATATCAAGGAATGTTTTAGCATCAACGTCCTTGGAGACACCATCCAAAATGGTCTCTGGGACAACTATATTGATGATCATTAGGCTCACGCGGTTGGAGCGTTCCCACTTCTCATTATTTAAGCAATCTTCTTGAGTGCTTATATCAGAAAGATGAAGAGGAAACGGTTCCCTTAATGCGTGATCTATGTCCATATAACCTAAGATCATCATCAATTTATTTTTCCAAGTTTTAAAATTAGTCCCGTTAGGCATCGGTAAAGTACTCATAGCAGTAATCACGGATGAAGCAATAAGTAAATCTGTTGGGTTTTGAGAACAAAAAAGAATGAAAACAAAAACATAAATAAGAAACTACAAAATGAAAAATGATTAATTATATCAACGAAATCCATCAATAAGACAATCAACATGACATCAAAACTAATCTTTGGATTGCGAGTTGACTCATAAATGATTGCCTTAGGTAACAAGTAATTTAACTTATATTTTAATAAATACTTAATCTTCCTTTGGGCCGACATAAGTACCTAAGAAAATATCCTAATGTTCATTTTATTTGTTACCACATGAATGCCTAAGTTTAGTCAAATGTCAAGATCTTCTTTGGAAAATTCAAGTCATTCACATATTAACTTAAACATCCAACACTTTACAATTTAAGGGTTTAAATAACGTAAATCACTTAGGCGACAATATTATTTAAACAATGAATAAAATTGTCAAAGCATATAATTAATCATAACTTTTTAGGTTTGAAATAATGTAGGTTTTGTTCCAAGGGAAAAACAAAATAGTGCAAAACTTAGAAAAGTCCAAAACCTGTGAACAGTAACTGCTCGGCCGAGTCTTATGAAGTGCTCGGCCGAGCACCTTAATCAGAATATTTTGGTCAATTTATCACATTATGCTCGGCCGCTCTAAACAACACGCTCGACCGAGATGCTCGACCGAGTCATATAATGTGCTCGGCCGAGCACCTTAATCAGAAACAAATGCCTTATTTGACATACAATGCTCGACCGTACAAAACCAAATGCTCGGCCGCGCAAGTCTTGGTCCGACCGGGCAAAACCAAAAACCCGACCGGGTAGTCAAGAGAACCGGACCGAACTCGACCAAAGGTCCGACCGGTTTATGCCATTTTTGGCGCCTGTTCATGTGCTCGGCCGAGCAAATCCCAAGACTCGGCCGAGCAGTTCGCGCCTTTTCATACGCTCGGCCGCTCAAAACAAAGGACTCGGCCGAGCACCCCATTTTCTGCACTTTCTGAATTTGTTTAATTTATTCCCAAAAGGCCATAAATTGCAAGTAGATCCACATGGTATGTACTTAAAACATAAAACCATGTTACTTAGGGATAATCATGCCTTAAAATTAATGGAATCAAGTGAGTAGATCCACATGGTATGCACGAAAACATAAAACCATGTTATGAAGGGATAGTCACACTTGAACCATTTAGTTTTAATGAACAAAACTTTCAAACCTTTTCTGAATTTTAGATGATGATTATCAGTGCTCTATGAACGAATTAGAGTCCCTAATCAACATCAAAACTTAATGATTCAACAGGGAAAATGAATCAAAATTGAAAGTATACACTTTCCATAAAAAAAAAAGAACTCAAACTTAAACTAAAGATGAACCAGGCTCTGATACCAATTGTTGGAACAATTTTAATCTCTGAATGTCACACTCAATTTAGAATAGGATTGAGGAAGAGATGAAGCGGAAGCGATAAAATATATACCTGTTGAATCCATGGATGATGTAGGGAGAAATAAGATGAAGAAGAAGTAGGGAATGAAGATCTTCTAAGTAATAGTGACTTCTTAATCTCTCAAGTACTTCAATAATGTGAAGAGAATTTAGGAGAGATAACAAGAATGAATAGTTGTTTCTAGGCTTGATGGAAGGGCCTTTAAATCGGAAACATTATGTCACTTCACCTAGGGACTACACCCTTTCAAGAAGCTTAGTGATATTATATTACCCTTTTGCCCATCACAATTAGGTAATTATATATCCAGGAATTCTACACATTTTATTATCAACTATACTTTATAAATTAACATTATAATGATAATTTTATAAATGGAAGTCTAAATGACTTGTGTTGCAAGCCATGTCCTTACAAGGTCTAATCTATATTACGTTTGTTCTATTTATAAAATTTTCAAAAAAAAAATAGAAAAAATAAATGTTTATTAAAAACACACGGTTGCATTTTCGTAAAAAAACGAAACTTATTTTAAAAACGTGTTGGCATTTTCGTAAATAATCGAAAAATATTAAAACACACTGAGACTCATTAACACATTAACACTACAACTGAAACTTTTTAAAACTAACACTACTCTTTAATGCTTCCACTACCGAAACCTAGTCTAGTAAGTACAATGTTGACATTTTTACTAAAATGTTGAAAATTTAAGATAACAATTCACGCCTTAGTTGTTTTCTACGTTGTTGCCTCCTTTGGACCAACATGTGCTGAGAGAGAGGGGTTGTCGAGGAAGGTCGAGGGCGAGGTCGATAAGGGGTGAGGCGCAGAGGCGGTATGGGAGAAGAGGTGATGATACTAAGAAGTGAGAAGAGACAAGATAGTATGGAACATTAGATTGGTAGGCCGGTTACTAAATCGAAAAAAAAAAAAAAAAAAAAACAAGTCGAAGACGAATACATAAATAAAATCTATAATTCAGTGGCCTTTGATGTACTTAATCCATACACAAAATTTTGGGAAAAACGCATTTTTTTTCTAACTCCTAGGGAAAACGTGTTTTAAAAAAATGCGGTGGCATTTTTGTAAATATGTGGAACTTCTTTAAAAAACGCGCGGTGGAATTTTTGTAAATAATCGGAACATCTTAACAATTCTGGATATCAATATAAAACCTTCTGGATATGAGATTGGTTGCCAGAACCTTTGAAAGTAATAGCCAGAATGGTCATTTTTGTAAATAATCGAAACTTCCAACGGTTCTGGATATCAATATAAAGCCTTCTAGATATGAGATTGATAGTCAGAACCTTTGAAAGTGATAGCCAGAAGAGTCTTGGATATAAATATAAAGCCTTCTGGATATGAGATGATAACCAGAACCTTTGAAAGTGATAGCCAGAAGGTTTTTTCTGATTTTTTTTTCAGAGTAACAGAAGTGTTAATAGATAGCCAGTGACAATGTTTAGGATGACCAGTTGCTGTGTTACGAAGGTCTAGTGAGTGTGGTGAGGACCGCCAGATGATTTTGAAAAACACGTTTTTCCTAACCACTAGGAAAAACGCGTTTTACAGGAGACTAACCCTAATCCATAAGGTATACTCCCTCCATCCCAGTTTAAGGTTCTTACTTTCCTTTTTGGTTTGTCCTAGTTTAAGGTTCTTAGTTGCTTTATTCCATAAACGGAAAAGAATGAATAGTGCTTTAGAGAATCGTGCCCTCAAAAAGTTCATTTAATTACAAAAAAAACATTACTTACCTAACTTACTTTCACCCACTTGCTTCATAAATAGTGTTTTGGACATTTATATCCTTCACTCTTTACTTTTGGTTGACGCATTTCCTTTGTTTTTGCCTTGGTTTCTTAATAAGCGTGCATAGTCAAACTAAGAACCTTAAACTGAGACGGAGGGAGTATAATTTAGTTTACTTTCATATATAATTTACCTCCATCTACTATTATATTTAGTTTATGTATAATTTACAATTTAATTTAAGATTGTATTCTTGAAATTTATAATCATCTTATTTCAAAGATTCAAGTCTAATCCTAAAGTCAAAATTGAGAAAGTTGAAATTTAATGTAGTTAAAATATGTCAATTGACATGTTGCAAGGTACAAGTGATGTGTTAAGTGTGAATTGAGATGTGCTTTGTGTTGGGTTTCGTAGTAACATGCGCAGCGGAAATTAGCATTCAAAATTTTATGAAACCCAAAGCCCATAGATCGATTCATATGATTAAATCAAATACAACAATATGAATACTAGAAAAACTAACCCTTGATGACTTTGAATTTGGTCTTTGATCTTGGTGGAGAACTTGAAGCTTTAATCACAAAAGTAAGAACACAAACTTTGAAGATGATAAGCTTCACCCTCTAGCGGTATCCACACCACAAACGAATATCAAGAACACTTGATCTTGGTTGCTAGACCAAAATTGTGAAACATGTTTTCACAATCAATATGAACTATATGGAATTTTGTTTGTGTATTATTTTGTTCTTCAATCTAGGATGTCTTAGAACAAAATAAACTCTCTCAAACTATTTGGAGACTTGCTTAAAATCTATGTTATGTTCTGGCCCGAATTTGGCTGTTTATATACAATTTAGACCTATTCCAAATAGGAAACTTGTGTCTAAACCCGTCCAAAATTCTTTTCCAAAACAAATTAGGAAACCAGTCCCGACATGGTGTGCGTCCGCCCAAAACCACCTGTGCGGCCGCACATCTATCTGGAAGGTTATGGTACTATTTGACCCAAACTGTGCGGCCGCCCAAACCATCTTGTGCGGTCGCACACTTGTCCAGATTCCCACAGTTTCCAAAATTCCAATATAATCCTTATTTAAGATTCGTTCTATTGTGTGTGACCCTCTAGGATTACACTAAGTTGGCAATGGATTCAAACATGAAACCATAAGATATGATTAGGTTCTAGCAAACTGTCATACCTACCCAAATAGTATAACTAGATACAAGTTCGCATTCCTTTAGAATATGTGATAATCCCTTTGTCCACGATGTCATTGAACACAAGTCATGGTCAACAAGTCAACTTGTCTTGTTCAATACTTTCTCGATTCCGAATATGTTGATAATCCAAATGACATTGATCTAATCAATTCATTTGAGTCCGGCCGAACATTTTCATCAACATCATTCTGTAGATACCCCGGGGAACCACGGCTTGGCTAGAGCGGTGAATTATCCTAGGATGTCTAACTTGTTTTAGAGTCGCCACCTATGTTTTGAGGAACATAAGAAAAACCTATTGATTGTAGCCTAAGTTTGATTACGAAAACAGAGATTATTTGTTTTGAGGTTCGGGGGTTAGATTACGAGATGGGAAGTACCGAAACACCCATCTCGCCCAACTAAAGTTGGTCTTGCTTGATCAAAATCTACATGAATAATAACGTTCTTCTTCTTCTTCTTTAAGTCATAAAAAAGGGGGGGGGGTTTAAAATAGAGTTTGGAATGTAGGAGATAACTCCTTAACCAACCTCAATGAGATGAGGTGATCATTAGAGTCATGTCCCAAAATGATTTGGGTGATTGCACATTTGATTAGAGTAAAAGAGAGAGATGAGATGAAGTAGAAAAGAAAGGAAAAGATGGACTTTTACCTACAATTTGAAGACCTTCAAATATTGCTTGATGAAATCCTTGGAGAACCGTTAGAAGTGATTTTGGTATAGTTTTTGTAAGTCCAAGGCGGGGTGTCTACAGAGCCCCTCGGCGATGTGGACTGCGAAGCAAAACGCGTCGACGAAAGTTAAAAACACCCGCCGAGGACATCACCAAGAAAAAGCAAAGACTCGATGAAAGCAGGAATTTGAAATTGCGAGAGATAGTGGTGCGCTCCCTGTGTGAGCGGCTTTTGTTGATAGAGGGGGTGGCATGATCCGTTAGGTGAACCTGCCGGCTGAATGTTTTGAATGAGGCCGTTAGTGAACCGGTTTGATAGATCCGTTAGTGAATCCCTTGAATGAGTCCGTTAGTGAACCCTTGTTGACGAATCCGTTAGTGAATCCGCTTGATGAATCCCTTGAATGAGTCCGTTAGTGAACCCTTGTTGATGAATCCGTTAGTGAATCCGTTTGATGAATCCGTTAGTGAATCCCTTGGATGAGTCCGTTGGTGAACCCTTGTTGACGAATCCGTTAGTGAATCCGTTTGATGAATCCGTTAGTGAATCCCTTGGATGAGTCCGTTGGTGAACCCTTGTTGACGAATCCGTTAGTGAATCCGTTTGATGAATCCGTTAGTGAATCCCTTGGATGAGTCCGTTGGTGAACCCTTGTTGATGAATCCGTTAGTGAAATCCGTTTGATGAATCCGTTAGTGAATCCCTTGAATGAGTCCGTTGGTGAACCCTTGTTGACGAATCCGTTAGTGAATCCATTTGATGGATCCGTTAGTGAATCCCTTGGATGAGTCCGTTGGTGAACCCTTGTTGACGAATCCGTTAGTGAAATCCGTTGATGAGGCCGTTAGTGAACCTTTGAGGACGAATCCGTTAGTGAAATCCGTTGATGAGGCCGTTAGTGAACCTTTGAGGACGAATCCGTTAGTGAAATCCGTTGATGAGGCCGTTAGTGAACCTTTGAGGACGAATCCGTTAGTGAAATTCGTTGATGAAATATTGCTTTGAAGTCTCGTGCCACTTGGAGTCACACTTGACTTTTTGAATTGTGGGGTGCGGGCACAGTTGACCGCGACCAGAAAAATGTTCCTGCTGGGGATGAAATGTTGAGATTGACTCTTGAGGGGGGTGTGGCACCCGTGACAGAACTTAGGGAGTTCGGAATCCGTGGGGAAACCTTGATACGATGCATGGATTCTTGCATGGGAGACTACTTCTGAACCTGCCTGATGATGGGAAGAGCGTGCGTCCGGGCCTCGTTGTGGGACGCGCGCGCCTCGGATGAGTATGTCGGGAGGCGCGCGCCTGGCGCATAAGTTCAGCATATTTAAACAGGTTGTTCGCTGTTTTCGGCCAGTTTTCAAAAATTTGAAGAACCCTCCAAATTCCAAGCCCAATTTTCGTAGAGAAATCACCCCAAAACACTTTCTTGCTGCTCTAGGATCAATTCTGTCAAAGAAACGATGTCGGATCGTCAGCAATCACCTCCGTTTGAGATGCCACAGGGCGAGGAGCCCGGAATTGGGGTTGAAGCTATGGAACCGAGCTTGCTTATTTTCCGGCCTCATACCCATATTTCTCACTTCGTGACTTCGGATTTGGTAAGAATGCCTCACCTTTCTTGTCGATTTCGGGTTTCATGAAGTTCTGTTTTCTTTACCCGAAATATTGCTGCAGCAGCTTTATTGATCATTCTTTGCATGTTGTTTGTTGTTGCTGATTTGTTGTAAGAAACATGTTGGGATGTCCATTTTCATGTTCACACACTTGCTTGTACATTGTTCTGCCGTTGAAATCTCTGTGTTGAGTTCATCCGTTTTCTAGCAGTCATGCTGATGAAATTTTTGCTGTTCCCTTTTTCCTTTCAGGAGTGGACCCGTTTGACAGAGATTCGCGGTGGGGCTCATGGGCCCATCTCTATATGGAAGAGGTTGCCCGAGAATGTTCGGGCCCGAGTCACAGGGACTCATTTTGGTCTTTTTGTCACTAGCCTCCCAGCTTTGAAGAATGACCCTGATGTGGTTCAGGCATTGAGGGAGAGATGGTGGGATACCACCCATACCTTCCATTTACCCATGGGCGAGGTGACTATGACGCCTACTGATTTCACAGCTTTGACAGGCTTGCCGTTCATGGGGGTGCCTGTCCCTTTTGGTTTGAGAGGGGCTGTTCGGGCTCCGGACGAGTTACTGGCCTTGGTTGACTGCCGGTTCGAGGTTAAGAATTCTCGAGTGACATGGGGGTGAATCCGGGCTTATTTCAGCATCTTGATGGCTGAGGCTCGAGGTGTTACTGCTGATCGGGTTGATGCTGTGGCCCGTTGCTTCATTTGGTACTTGTTATCCCACACTCTGTTTGCCAACGGGGGATCTTCGGCCTCTTTGGCTCTGCTTGACTTGTTAGTGGACTTGGACCAGATCGGACAGTATAACTGGGGCGCAGAGGGCTTGGCTGCTTGTTACCACGGCATGGATTTGACCAGCCGCTCGACTACCAGCTCTGTTACGGGCTTCAGCTTGCTGTGGGAGGTATACCACTTACTGTCCCTTTTATATTCTCCTTGCCTTAGTCATAACTGCCTTTTTCGTTGACTGTCGTTAACTTTGTTTCTGCCTCTTGTCTACAGCTTTGGGCTTTTGCTATCCTGAATCTGAGGGATTTCAAGATTGCCAAGGAAGGCCAGCCCCAGTATCCGGACTGCGCACGGTGGGCGTATAAGGAGAGGAATATGATGACTGGCACGAATCCCATTAGTCTTACTTCGGCCCGACGACACATGGACACCCTGAGGCCTGAGTCTGTTGCCTTTTCTTTGTATCCGTGGAGATCAGTTCAACACTGGTTTGAGCACACTCTTATTCCTACCCGTTCTCGGCTTTTGATGAGTTCGGGTGAGTGCATGGCTCTGTACTTGGGAGATAGAGTATTTTGGCAGCATGGTACCCAGGTGACAAACTTTTACACCCTTCCTCGTCCTGTAGTTCCAGACGTTCCTCCTTTCTACCCTCGTAACTGGAGGTCACTTTCAGAGGTTGATCGCACGGCATATATGGTAGGGGTTGATGCCGTCCCTTATATTCACTTGGATCAGGATTATGGCCTCTTCATGAAGAACAACTTGATGCAGGGCTTTATGTTTGTTGATCCGAGGAGATCACAGGCTGCTCCTTCGACCTCCGCTCGGTTTTATACTACCGGTGCCGGGTATTGTTTTGATCCTCCTTTGCCTCCTCCTTATTACACTTATTCCAACTTCGGGGTCTTTGAGGAGCAGAGGGAGATTGTTCCCGAGGATATGTCACCGGAGAGAGAGCCTCCCGCTCAGGCTGCTGTGGTATGTTTTTCTGACCATCTTTGCATTTTCTCAGTTCCAGTCTTGTTTTTCTGTCCTTTGTATTGATGTAATTTCCTTTCCCTGTTCTTTGTTGCAACAGGTGCCCGTAGCTGCTTATAGGCACTTGGGTAGGCAGAACAAAGGAATGAGGCGGAGGCTCCGCCAGCTGGAGGAGAGGGTGCTGGAGCTGTGCAGGGATATTGCTGCCATGACTAGAGATGCTGCCGGTGCTGTCTCTGGTGCTGCGAGAGGAGCTGCCCGAGGTGTTCGGGGCATGGGACGAGGTTGCAGGGATGCTGCACTGGATATTGATGAGGCTGTCTCTTCAGCGAGGCAGTCGCTGAGCAGGAGTCTGAGCCATAGCTGGAGTCTGAGCCGAGAGGGTAGCCATAGTAGGAGCCTGAGCCGAGAGGGTAGCCAGAGCCAGGGCGGCGCCAGTTCATCAGGGAGAGATGCCAAGAGGACCCGTCCTGATGTTTTGATTGAGACATCTGAGTCTGAGGATGATGATGGCGATGATGATGATGAGGATGATGATGACGATGAGGAGACCGAGAGCGGTAGCAGGGGGTGAGCACAGTGTTGGTGATGAAGTGCCCGAGCTGTTGTGGCTGAGAGGATGAGGGATTGAAACACTTTTACTTTTGCCTGTAATAACATTTAACATGTATTTACAATCCTATTATCTTACTACTCATTTTATGTTCTATTAGCGACTCGATCTTAGATGTCGACTCTTTACAAACAGATGTGTGCCCAAAGGATGCTTGTTGTCGATGCTTGAACTCCTTTTTGTTGCTGGGATTTGATTTTGTTGCAGGTTGGATATGTTGAAATGCTTGGGTTCTGTTCTGAACTGACAAGGGCTGTTTCTGTCTGAACTGCTGTCAAAGGCGCGCGCGTCGGGCCTTGCTTGTGGGGGGGGGGGGGGCGCGTTGTGCAGCCTTGGTCGGAGGCGCGCGCTTCTGGCCTGCTGAATTACAGCCCTTTCTTTTTCTGATCAGAATGTTCCAACAGCTATAAATTTTGAACCCTTTTCGACCAGAATGGTCACACAGCATTCTTTTGCAAACACTTTCTCCTCTTAAACCACAAAATTCTTGTCATAATGGCCCCAATGACTTTCTCCTTTGAAGTTAAGGTTTCCGTCCCCGAGGGTGAGAAGTCCGTTCCAGTGGTGAATGCCGTTCCAGCTGTGGGGTCCGTCCCGATGGTGGAGAAGCGTCCGAGCGTTTTTGATCGTTTGGGAAGGCCCAATGACGATGTTGTTGACCTCGTGAGACCGGTGGTACATGTGCGGGACTATAGATCCCGTCATTTTCCCAAGAAGAAGAAAGGTAAAGGAAATTCCTCCTATGTGTGGAAGCGTCCCATGGTTGTCCCCGCTAAGGCTCCGCTTGATAAGGGCAAAGGGAAAGCCGTTGATGAAGCTCCGTCCCGTCCTAGCGTTTTCTCCCGTCTTGGCGGTCCCAAGAATGTTCCGTCCCCATCCAAGAAGACTAAAGGACATAACAAGAAGCAATGGGTTCCCAAACCTAAGAAAGATTAGATTTTTCTTTGTACCCCAAGAGATTGCAATTAGACCACTTTGTTTTAGGATTTGGTATTTTGATGTCTTTTGTTGCTCAATAAATCCGTTGTAATGGTTTGAATAATTCATTGAATGAATAAAAAATTGCATTTTGTTATTTGAAGTGAATTGGGTATTTTTGATATGTTTTAGACCGCACCCGAAGGTTGCCTACATTCCTCCAGTTGGGAGGCTCAGGTCTTCGTAGTTCAAACAAACAAAGACCATTTTTTTTTTTTTTGTGCACCCTGTTTTTTGCCTAGACCGCCCTTTCGGGTTTTCAATCTAGCGGGCTTATTTTTTGCATGTGCTCTAATTTTTGCCTAGGCCGCCCTTGCGGGTTTTCAACCTAGCGAGCGATTTTTTTTTTTTTTTTATATGGTCTTTGTTTATTAAGCGTAGAACCTCTTGAGCTTGTCGAGGTTGACCTCATTTGGCAGCTGGTCACCATCTAAATCCACGAGCTGGACTGCACCACCGCTTAGTATCTTTTTGACCATGTACGGACCGATCCATCGGGGTCCCCATTTCCCCAGGGGATTCATGGCATTAGGAGGATGTTGTCTTAAGACCAAATCTCCCACATTGATGTTTCGAGGCTTCACTTTTTTGTTGAAAGCTCTTGCCATCCTTTGCTGATATGCCCTCGTGCGTTCGAGTGCTCTTAACCTTTTCTCGTCGAGTAAGGCTAGTTGTTCGTATCGACTTTGCATCCAGTTGACCTCGTTGACTTGATTCTCGAGGAGGACCCGTAGAGATGGGACTTCAAGTTCGATAGGGAGTACGGCTTCAGAACCATAGACTAATGCATAAGGAGTTTCTCCTGTTGCGGACCGTATTGATGTGCGGTAGCCCCACAATGCTAATGGTAGCTTCTCGGGCCAATCCCTTCCTGTTGAGGCCATTTTCTTGATGATGGTCTCGATGGTTTTATTTGCTGCTTCAACCGCGCCATTTGCTTGGGGACGGTAAGGAGATGACTTGTGCTTGGTGATCTTGTATTCTACCAAAAGTGCATCCACTTCCTTCTGAAAGTGAGAGCCGTTGTCGGAAATGATTTCATGAGGCACGCCGTATCGGCACATGATATTAATCTTTACAAATTCGGCCACTTTCTTGGCGTTGAGGGTCCGATAGGCTTGTGCTTCGACCCACTTTGTGAAGTAGTCGACTGCCACTAGGACGAATGACTGCCCATTGCTCCCGGCAGGATGAACTTTACCGATGATGTCTATCCCCCAACAAGAGAAAGGCCAAGGTGTGACCATGTTGTAAAGTTGTGAGGGTGGAGCATGTTGCAGATTAGCGTGGAATTGGCACTTGGCACACCTTTTGACTTTCTCGATATAGTCTCGTTCCATAGTGCTCCAATAGTAACCAATTCGAAGTATCTTCTTGACTAGCATAAACCCATTCATGTGGGGTCCACATTCTCCTTCGTGCACTTCACACATTATCTCTTGAGCTTCGGCCTCATTGGCGCATAAGAGATTGATCCTGTCGTGGTGCCTTTTATAGACTCGGTCCCCAATCAGTACGTACCGAGAGGCTAACCTTTGCAGAGCTGCTTGAGACTTCTTATTGTTATTCTCGGGATAAGTGCCATCTTTGAGGAAATTCATGATATCCGAATACCACGGAGAGTTTGGTTGAACCTCGTTGATCTCGATACTCATGCAATATGCCGGACTGTTCCTTCGGGCAATTTTGAAAGGCTTCACCATTTTCCCTTTGGGCATTTCGACTAATGAAGCTATAGTGGCCAGTGCATCGGCGAAGCGATTCTTATACCTTGGCAGGTAGTTGAAAGTGATCTCTTGGAATTGTTCAACCAGTTCTTCAAGGTGCTGACCATACTGTTGGAGAGTCGGGTCTTGGGTTCGCCACTTTCCCGATTGCTGATTGATAAGGAGCAAAGAGTCGCCGAATACTTCTAGTTCTGTGATGTTTCTGTCGAGAGCTGCTTCGAGCCCCGCTATACATGATTCGTACTCGGCAATGTTGTTGGTAGCTTCGAATTCCAGGCGGATGGCAATGGGAGTGTAGATGTCTTTTGGATCGACAAGCAATACCCCTATACCAAAACCGTGTTTATTGGCGGCGCCATCGAAAAAAAGTTGCCACTTATTTTCCTCGGTTGCAGTACAAATTAAATGCTCGTCGGGGAACTGTACGTCTTCCCCCTTCACTTCGTCACACGGGAATTCGGTAAGCTGGTCACTGAACACTTTCCCCCTGACGGATTTTAGTGTGACGTAAGTGATATCATAGCCGGTGAACATGAAGTACCATTTGGCTATTCTTGTTGACATGAAAGGCTTCTCGAAGATGTAGCGGAGTGGGTCCACCTTTGCTACTAGCTTGATCGGAAAAGCATCCATATAGTGTTTGAGCTTTTAAGTGACCCAAACCAATGCTGCACATGACTTCTCTAAGACAGAGTAGTTCTTTTCGCCTCCTTGGAATCGGCGACTAACAAAATAAATGGCGTTCTCCTTTGTGGACTCTCATTGCTCTTGTGCTAACATAGCCCCTAGGGCTTCATCATTGACAGTGAGATAGAGCAACAGAGGTTTCTCCTTGTGCGGCGGAACTAGAACATGAGGGCACGTCAAGTAATGCTTCACTTGGTCGAAGGCTTCTTGGCACGCGTCGGTCCATTCTAGAGCCACATTCTTCTTGAGTAGCTTGAAGATTGGCTCGCACATGGAAGTGAGTTGGTGCACAAACCGACTGATGTATTGTAGTCTGCCCATGAAACCTTTAATCTCTTTCTGCGTCTTTGGAGGAGGCATGTCAATGATTGCCTTGATTTTGGAGGGGTCTACTTCAATTCCCCTTTCAGTGACCATATAACCAAGAACTTTGCCTCGGATAACCCCGAACGTGCACTTTGCAGGGTTGAGCCTCATCTTGTGTTGACGAAGCCTTTCGAAGAACTTGCGGAGATCGATTAAATGTTGACCATCGGTCCCTTTGGAGTGAATGATCATGTCGTCCACATAGACCTCGATTTCCTTGTGAATCATATCGTGGAACAAGTCTGTCACGGCTCTTTGGTAGGAAGCCCCAGCATTTCTTAACCCAAATGGCATGACTGTGTAGCAAAAGGTACCCCACGGTGTTGTGAAGGCTGTCTTATGTTGATCTTCCTCGGCCATGAGAATCTGATTGTACCCAGCGAACCCATCCACGAATGAGCGAACCTCGTAGGCAGCAGTGGAGTCGACTAGCATGTCGATATTAGGGAGTGGAAAATCATCCTTTGGGGAAGCTTTGTTTAAATCCCGGAAGTCCACACAAACTCGAACCTTGCCGTTTGCCTTCCTGACTGTCACGATGTTGGCTAACTATGTCGGATACTCGATAACCTTGATGAAACCCACACTGAGGAGCTTCTCAATCTCTTCTTTGACCTGCAGAGACCATTCTGGCTTGATCTTTCTGAGCTTCTGCTTTACTGGCCTGGCATATTCTCTGATCGGAATCCTGTGCTCTGCTACCTTTCTGTCCAAACCCGGCATGTATTTGTATGACCATGCGAACACATCCACGAACTTCCGTAGTAATGCAGTCAACCTGTCTCTGTCGTCCCCTTTGAAGAAGCTTCCAATCTTAGTTTCTTTTGGCTCTTCTTCGTACCCAGATTAACAATATGCAATTCTTCGTCAGCCTTTGGACCATTTTCACCACGACTACGGACTTGTTGAGCGAGTTTATTTAAGTATGTTGTGTTTTCGTGGTCTATTTGATCATAATTTGAATCGTTATTAACTTGTTCGTTAAGTTCATTATTAGTTAATTCATCATTTATGATGTTTGCAATCTCAGGGTACTCAAAAATATCAAATTTTTCATTAGCAAAGAAAGGAAACACACGCTCGGCTATGGCCTCCAAATCCTCTTGGGTGAGGGTATTAGAGACACTCTCGGACTCGAAAGTAAGTGTGAGCTGCTCTTCCTTTGTTGCTGTGCGGGGTATGCAACCCATTTCTTGGACTAAGAATTCCTCGGATACCACTGGCCCTTTTGTTGAATACCAATTGTTGATCGGCTCGGAGCTTGGCAGGATCTTATTGAGAGTCTCGTTTATGATGACGGTGTCATGGATGGCGTTAACTTGGCATTCATTCATCATGGCAAGCTCTTCGAACATGGAGGCTAAATCTGTCAGTTCTTCCCCCACGGTGATTTCTGTCTCGGATTCTATAGTCATCTTCCTTCCCCACCATTCACGGGGCGACATGGGAGTTGGTTCCCTTTCGGATTTCTGGATCTCACAATCGGAGAAGATTTCGAGGCCGGGCTTTTTTACACCCTTATTGTTAACCCACGGCTCGGGAAAGATCATGTATGGAACGTCTTCCCCTTGGCGGACAAAATAACCATTCAACGTCTTGCGGTAAGGCCTTAGATTAGGGACTTCATAACGGCGACCTTCTTTACGAGCTCGGGCCTTTTCGTTCTTGATCGCTTGCTCTTGTTTCAAGTCTTCTTTGGAAGGCTCGTACCCCAAACCGAATGTGTTCTCGACAAATGGGACTTGCACGGGATGTAGGATTCCTTGTTGATAACTCCCTAAGCCTAAACCAGGGAAGTAGTCCATATTCCTCATAATGCGGAGGACTTTGTGATTGCTGGGGGTCCATGATCCGTTTCCCCCTTCTTTGTCAATGGCATTGATTGAGACGCCGGAGAGAGTGGAGTCTGGTAGACCATGCTGAACTTGGTGGACGGGCTCACCTTTTCTGTGGATAGTGACGTTTTCAGCCATTACGGTCACTATTTCATCACCATTTCGGATCTTGACACATTGGTGGAGAGTTGACGGTACGGCATTAGCACTGTGAATCCATGGTCGACCCAAAAGTAAGTTGAACGAGGCCGGGATATCAAGCACTTGGAATGGAACGGACATGACCATGCTCCCAAACTCAATGTCTATTTCGATCATACCCATGACTGTACGGGCGGTGCTGTCATAACCTCGGATTACTTGAGTAGAAGGATTCAAATCGGAATCTTTAAGCCCCAGTATGCCCATGATTCTGCCAGGCATGAGATTGAGTGCGGAACCACCGTCCACTAAGACTCTTGAGACGGGCCTCCCCCTTGCTCGTACCTTGGGGTAAATAGCTTCGTTGTGGTCAGAACCGAATGGTGGAAGGTCCATATCGGAAAAGGTGATGACGTTGCCAAAATGAATGTGACCGATCATTACCGTGAGGTCCTCGGGAGTAGTATCGGGAGAAACTGATGTATCATCGAGATTGCGGATGACAAGATCTCGGTGTTTCTTTGAGGATGCAATGAGGTCCCAAATAGAGATGTTGGCTTGAGTTTTCTTGAGTTGGACAAGTAGAGGATCTTCGGGAGTGTTGCGAGCTTGCGGCCTTTGAGAAGAGGAGCTCGGTGCGGAAGTGGAAGGGTTGCTTGCTATGACTCGACCGGATCGAGTTAGCATGTTGACGTTCCCATCTTGCTTCTTTTTCCTATTCTCTAGTACTTCCCTCATTACCTCATCGTAAGTCACTACATAACAAGAATTGTCAAGTTTATTCATAACATTGGGGCCCCCATTCACAATTGGGATTGAATGGGTGGTCCCCTCGAGTTCTCCTATCTCTATTACATTGACATGTTCGTCATTAGTCACTACAAATTCTTTCTTATCTATGAGATCTTGAATGACATTGCGGAGAACGAAGCAATCCTCGGTGGTGTGGCCACTATATTGGTGGTAGCCACAATATTTGTGGTGAGCATGATTGGGGTGGACCGTCTTGGGTTGGTACCCTTGCACGGGTGTGACTTGACCCTTTGCCTTGAGGACCTCGAACACTTCGGTTTGAGTCATGCCTTGGAGAGGCGTGTAGACACGGTCACTTCGGGACTTCTTCCCTTGAGGTGGAGGAACCTTTGTGTAATTCCCCTTGTCAATAGTGACGGCGTTGACCGAGGCCTCTTTTGTGGAGTTGGAAGCGGCCTTGTAGCGGTAAGTAGGAGTGGCCTTCTTAATCTCCTTGAGCAAGTCATCCATGCGTACCCCCGCCTCATACATTTGGGAGAAGTCGGAGTAGCAAGCCCCACTTAGGTGGGTGCGGAGATCAATCTTGAGACACTTGAGAAATATGTCCATTTGCTCTTTTGTGTTCGGCCTCTCAACAATTTCAGAGAGTTTATCATTCCATCTCCTTGTGAAGTCGATGAAAGACTCATTGTCTCGTTGAGTAGTGTTCTCTAGCTCTTTCCTTGTGGGCCGGTGAGTGGTGTTGCCTTGGTATTGGTTCTTGAAGACAAGCATGGCGGAGTCCCAATCAAGACGGACAGTGAGCGGGAGAGCAGCATACCAATCTTTTGCTGCCCCCTCGAGAGTGAGAGGAAAACATTGAGCCATCACCTTGGGGGAGACCTTCTTCGGAACCATTGCCCAAATATAAGTCTCAATGTGAGCCATAGGACAAGAGTTGCCCTTGAATTTGCTTATGTCGGGCATCTTGAACTTATCGGGAAGAGTGGCCATAGTACTCATGAGGATGGATGATTGATAAAGGCTTGTGTCGGAGCCTTTCCCCATGTTGAGCCCATTGAATTTTTGGTCGATGTAGGCCATGATAGAATCCACCATTTTGGGCTCATTGTTCTCGGAACTCGGCTCCCCCATTTTCTTGGTGCGGGTGTTGACATAAGGACTTTTGAACAAACCCTCGGTCCATTCGGATTCATCATCATTGTTCTTGTTCTTTCCCTTGGCAAGGTTAGTGAGCTTTTCTTTCATTAGCTCCATTTCGGCCTCGTGGGCCTCCCTTTGGCTGTCGAGGTGGGATTGCCAAATGTCGTCTTTGCTTTGTGCCTCCTTATTAAGGGTGGAGACTTGCTCTTGGAGGAGTTGGACCATGGTTGAAAGCTGTTCGAGAGACATGGTGTTGCTGCTGCCGGTCATGGTTGATGTTGGAGCTGTTGGAGTGATCTCTTCACGGACTAACCGATTTGCTGAATCCCGGTAGACTCTGTAAGTACCAATTGAACCTATATTGCAGAAGAGGCCCTTGTCAGTCTTGAGTAACACTTGCGGTCCATGAAGAGGCTTAGAACACACAGTTGGGCACACGACTCGAACCACATAAGAAAAGACTCTTTTTTTTTATTTATTTACAAAAGTCGGAAGGACGTGGTCCTTTTTGGGGTTTCTAGAAAAATAATGGAATCGTCACACTAGTATATAGACCATCTCGCGGTCCCATATACTCATCGGATTCCATCACGTTTGTGAATCCTACATGTATCGGGATTAAACTAAATTAATGTAGTAAAGCATACATGCGGGGACGGATTTTTATTTTCGTCCAAAATAACCACTTTTGGGGACGGATTTTTATTGCGTCCATTTCAACAAATTGGCATGTATGATTTGAAGACATTAGTTTAGGGAAACCTCGGTACATGGAAACCGACTTGAGTCACGGAGTGTTAGACCCTAACTAGAATTGTGTGGTTTGTGCTCGGCTTGAATATGAGGCTCAAAGGTTACCCCCGGCATGTAGTCTTGAACTACGCCACGGGCTGAGGTTTACCGCTTCGAAAGAGCCAAGGTCTGGTGGAGCTTGAAACTTTCTAGGCCGGGCCTCGACGGGTTTGGGGTTGGACTTGTGCGACTCGATAGTGAGCAGTTCATAGGAATATGTGCATGTAGTGTGAGGTCTAGCAAGTGACAATTTTTTTTTTATATATATATTTTTTTTTTGAAAAGAAAGAAAAACACACAAAACGCATAAGCACATAAAATTACAACTCCCGAATCACCCGTGTGACCGGTAAATAAAACACAAAATTAAAACAGTCCGAGGGTTCAATTCTGTTCTGTGCAGGCAACTGTGCCCACACCCCACTGTTCTGCTCAGTCACTGAAACCTGTCTCTGTTCTGGGAATCAACCCAGAAGCGTGCGCCTCTGAGTGCTGATGTGGGACGCGTGCGCATGGCGCAATGCTTATGGGAGGCGCGCGCTTCTGGTCACACCTGTCAGAATGTCAGACTTTGGACTCAGGGGATTGTCCTGGTCCTATGTTCATATTGTAACCCCTGCAGAAGTGATTAGTGCAGAATAACAGAAGAAGAAGATGAAGGATATGAAGAAGTAGGCGATTTTGGTTCTTGATGCGGGATGCGAGCGCCTTAGGCTTAAGAGGCCAGACGCGTGCGCCTCCCCCATCAGGAATTAGAATGCCCAGAAAAGATGTAGATTGCGATCAGAATGCAAGTTTAACCCTCAATTAACATCCCCAGCGGAGTCGCCACTGTAGATACCCCGGGGAACCACGGCTTGGCTAGAGCGGTGAATTATCCTAGGATGTCTAACTTGTTTTAGAGTCGCCACCTATGTTTTGAGGAACATAAGAAAAACCTATTGATTGTAGTCTAAGTTTGATTACGAAAACAGAGATTCTTTGTTTTGAGGTTCGGGGGTTAGATTACGAGATGGGAAGTACCGAAACACCCATCTTGCCCAACTAAAGTTGGTCTTGCTTGATCAAAATCTACATGAATAATAACGTTCTTCTTCTTCTTCTTTAAGTCATAAAAAAGGGGGGTTTAAAATAGAGTTTGGAATGTAGGAGATAACTCCTTAACCAACCTCAATGAGATGAGGTGATCATTAGAGTCATGTCCCAAAATGATTTGGGTGATTGCACATTTGATTAGAGTAAAAGAGAGAGATGAGATGAAGTAGAAAAGAAAGGAAAGATGGACTTTTACCTACAATTTGAAGACCTTCAAATATTGCTTGATGAAATCCTTGGAGAACCTTTAGAAGTGATTTTGGTATAGTTTTTGTAAGTTCAATTTTCGGTCCTTGAAAATGGAGGTAAAGAGAGGTTTTTATAGGTGAAAGAGGGGTGTTTTTGGTGCCAAAACTCAGTCACCAAGAAATCCTTCCCGGACAAAATCCTGTAAATTGAGCAAGAGAGGGAATCCTGGCCAGAAATCTGTAACTAACGCCCAGAGGCGCGCGCTTCCTGCTTTGGGGGCGGGAGGCGCGCGCCTGGCTCCTAGTGTCGGAGGCGCGCGACTCAAAGAAGGCAATTTTGACAGAAGGGACTAGAAAGTCAGCCCTGTCATTCAGTTTAGTCCCTGGACTTAACGAAGTCAGTCAGGAACTTAACGGAAGTGACAGAAACTAACGAGAAATACTTAAAATGGGGAGAAACACAAAATCAAATGTGCAATCGGGGTGAGCGGTCCAAGGCGGGGTGTCTACACATTCCTACGAGAGGCCCAAGCTTGACATCTCTCCGAGGAGGGACAAATCCATTTAGCTTATTACTCTTCCCTACGTGAATCCGATTATGCCAATCATACCCTTTATAACTACCCGGTTAAAGGTAGCATTTGAATATGTCAAACATAATGTTCATCAAGTGGAAGACTATAATAACTTCATGTCTAAGGATTCAAATGACATAACTAATATGAGATATATGTACGACATAGATCATGACATAAATCTCATATAGCGGGTCATGTCCAGTACCTTGTTCCAAACAAGTACTCATAAATCTAACATGATCATCTCATGATCATTTAACCTTTATACTAGTGCTTAACAAGTACTAGGGACGGAGATTATTATATGTAAACATGAACAACAATAATAATCAAAACATCTCTTTATTGATATGAAATAAATGATAACAATTACAACGTTTATTAAACGTGCCTAGGGCACCACTACCAACAATCTCCCACTTGACCTAGGTCCAATCTCCCATGTATCTAATACTCATGGAACTAACATGACCTTCATGTTTAGCTTGTGGAAGTCCCTTTGTTAGCGGGTCCGCGACATTGTCATCAGTAGGTACTCTGCATATATTTACGTCTCCCCTATCAACGATTTCTCGAATGATATGAAAACGCCTAAGTATGTGTTTGGATTTCTGATGTGCTCTTGGTTCCTTTGCTTGAGCAATAGCACCATTATTATCGCAATAAGGTCTATTGGATTAGCAATACTAGGAACCACTTCAAGTTCAGTGATGAACTTCTTAATCCAAACAGCTTCATTTGTAGCATCTGATGCAGCAATATACTCAGCTTCCGTTGTAGAATCAGCGGTTGTACTTTGCTTGGAACTCTTCCAGCTTACAGCTCCACCATTTAACATAAACATAAAACCCGATTGCGATCGACTATCATCTTTGTCGGTTTGGAAGCTTGCATCCGTGTAAGCATTTACCACGAGATCATCTTCCATTCCTCCATAGACCAAAAACAAATCTTTAGTTCTTCTCAAGTACTTAAGAATCGCTTTTACAGCCATCCAGTGATTTTCACCGGGGTCGTATTGGTACCTACTTGTCATGCTTAAAGCATAAGATACATTCGGCCTAGTACAAATCATGGCATACATGATGGACCCAATTGCCGAAGCATATGGAACATCATTCATTTTCTCACGCTCATCTTTTGTCTTAGGACATTGAGTCTTGCTTAGAGAAATTCCATGTAACACCGGTAAGGTTCCTCTTTTAGAATTTTCCATACGGAATTTTCTAATGACCTTATCAATGTATGTACTTTGGCTTAAACCAAGTAGCCTCCTTGATCTATCTCTATAGATCTTAATGCCAAGTATATATGCGGCTTCGCCCATATCTTTCATTGCGAAGCATTTTCCTAACCACGTCTTCACGGACTGAAGCGTAGGAATATCGTTTCCAATGAGTAATATGTCATCGACGTATAAAATAAGGAATAACACTATGCTCCCACTAATCTTCTTGTATACACAAGGCTCATCTTCGTTCTTGATGAAACCAAACTCTTTGACCGATTCATCAAAACGGAGATTCCAACTCTTTGAAGCTTGCTTCAATCCATAGATAGATCTCTGCAATTTGCATACCTTAGAATCTTGTTCAAAACCTTCCGGTTGTATCATATACACATCCTCTTGTAGTTTTCCATTTAGGAAAGCGGTTTTGACGTCCATTTGCCATATTTCATAGTCATGATATGCGGCAATGGCAAGCAAAATTCTTATAGACTTTATCATTGCTACGGGTGAAAAAGTTTCATAATAGTCAATACCATGAACTTGCCTATAACCCTTCGCTACAAGTCTAGCTTTGTAAGTATGCACCTTCCCATCCATGTCAGTCTTCTTCTTGAAGACCCATTTGCATCCTATGGTTTTTACACCTTCGGGTGCATCAATTAAATTCCAAACTTGATTGTCTTGCATGGATTGCAATTCAGATTCCATGGCTCCAAGCCACTTGTCCAAATCAGGAGAAGACATCGCCTCTTGGTAGGTTGTCGGTTCATCATTCTCAATGATTTCCACCTCATTACTATCCGTTACGAGAAATCCATATCTCTCGGGCTCGGATCGTAACCTACTAGATCTGCGAGTTGCTTGTGTATTTTGAACAGGTTCCACAACTCCTTGTGGTTCTTATTCTTATTCCACTATTGGTTCAATGTCATTTTCTGGGTCTCGAATCTCTTCAAGATTTATTTTACTCCCACTGATTTCTTTGGAGAGAAACTCTTTCTCTAGAAAGACACCAGTTCGGGCAACAAAAACTTTGTTGTCCTCACGGTTGTAAAAGTAATATCCTCTGGTTTCCTTTGGATATCCCACGAAAATACATTTGTCAGATATGTGTGCAAGTTTGTCAGAGACAAGTCTTTTGACAAAGGCTTCGCAACCCCAAATCTTCATGAAAGATAAACAAGTTTTCTTTCCGCTCCACATCTCATATGGAGTCTTTTGAACCGATTTAGTTGGAACACGATTTAGTGTGAATGCAGCGGTTTCTAGAGCGTAACCCCAAAAGGATATTGGAAGATCAACTTGACTCATCATTGATCGAACCATGTATAACAAAGTCCGATTTCTCCTCTCGGACACACCATTCCATTGTGGTATTCCCGGTGGAGTCAATTGTGAAACTATTCCACAATTCTTTAGATGATCATCAAATTCATGACTTAAGTATTCTCCACCTCGATCTGATCGAAGTGCCTTTATACTTTTGCCAAGTTGTTTTTCTACTTCATTTTGAAATATTCTAAATATCTCAAATGCTTCACTTTTATGTTTCATTAGGTAAACATACCCAAATCTACTATAATCATCAGTGAAGGTTATAAAGTATTGAAATCCTCCCCTAGCATTGCTACTTAATGGTCCGCATACATCGGAATATATCAACCCCAATAAGTCGCTTGCCCTTTCACCTAACTTGGTAAAAGGTGTCTTAGTCATTTTTCCAAGAAGACACGACTCACAAGTATCATATGACTCAAAGTCACATGAACCCAAAAGTCCGTCCCCATGGAGTTTTGAGATACGCTTCTCATTGATATGACCAAGACGGCAATGCCACAAATAAGTATGATTTACATCATTAGGTTTAGATTTCTTATTTATATGATAGACATTGTCATTATTTTCATTCTTGACATTCAAGACATAAAGGCCATTAAATGAATTAGCAATACCATAAAGCACATCATTTAAATAAATAGAAAATTTCTTATTCTCAATAAGAAACTTAAAACCTTCATTATCTAAACAAGAAATTGAAATAATATTTCTACTTAAATCCGGAACATAATAACAATTGTTCAAAACAAGAATTAATCCGGAAGGTAAAGTGAATTCATAAGTCCCTACGGCTAATGCAGCAACTCTTGCTCCATTCCCCACGCGTAGGTCTACTTCACCCTCTTTAAGTGGTCTCATATTCTTTAGTCCCTGCACATTTAAACAAATATGAGAACCACATCCGGTATCCAATACCCAAGAATCAGTGGTAGAAAGGAGAATATCTATCATATAGATACCTGAAGTCGACGCAGCCTTTCTGCCCTTCTTCTTATTTTGCTCTTCCAAGAAAGCCTTGCAATTACGTTTCCAATGACCAATTTCTTGACAATGGAAACAGATTGCATCCTTTTGTGAATCGGGTTTTTCCTCAGAAGCCTTGGCAACCTTTGCCTTGCTTATCTTGGGTTTGACAACTTTCTTACCCTTTCCTTTGGCACTAGCCTTCTTCCCATCATGAACCAAGAGCACGAGAGAACCTTTCTCCACAATCTTCATCTCCGCAGTTTTAAGCATCCCATGCAACTCGGAGAGATTCTTATCCATTCCATGCATGTTATAATTCATCACAAACTGATTATAACTTTTAGGCAATGAATTAAGAATGAGATCCGTGGCTAGCTCCAATGGGATTGGATAGCCAAGTTTCTCAAGGTGCTCTACATAACCTTTCATTTTAAGAAAGTGAGGACTCACTTGTTGCCCTTCATTCATTTTACTAGTAGTGAATGCAACAATGGTCTTGTACCTCTCTTGCCTAGCTTGCTCTTGAAACATGGTTCTCAACTCCACGCCTATCTCATAGGCTTCCAAATGTTTCAAACTTTGTTGGAGTTTTGAACACATAGCAGCAAGCATGAGACAATTTACATCTCTAGAATCATTACGATGTTTCTTGTAATTGTCTCTTTCCACCCTAGGGGCAGTAGGCGGTGGTTCAGCAGGGAGAGGCCCATCGAGAATGTACAACATATCTTCTTGCCTAAGAACGATTCTTATGCTACGGATCCAATCCATAAAGTTAGTACCATTCTCTTCGAGCTTATCCTTCTCAAGGATCGATCGCAACGACATTGATTGAGTGTTATTAGTCATTATCTACAAATATGCAAAATTCCCAAAAGTTAATAAGTACCGATTTTTCATTAAAGAGATAATTAATGTATTTTTAAAAAAAAATACTCCCACCAAATTATACAACCTTCTTTATACATCCAATGTATAGTATAATTTAAATGGGTTGAGATCCCGCTTTAATCTAATTTTGAGTACGCTTTGGCGCACCGCTCAAAATTAAATCAATTAGGTAGACAACTCTTGTCAATCATATCTCATATGACTCTCAGTTCTTTTCATGAGATTCTTTAAGAAATCCAATTTCAAAAAGCATGTTAAATCTCATCTTTGCCTTAAGCCCAAAACTGTTTTGACGCTTAATTAAGTCCAACCATTTTAAACGCATAGGAAACTCTTATTCACTCATCTTGCTCAAACATGAATAAAATAAATGCACCTCGCTTTGGCGAGCCCACATAAAATTACTCATGTATAAACAAGTGTTTTAATCATGGCATGGCAAAAGGACTTAAAACTTTCTTTGAAGGTTCATCATATATAGCATATAACACATTTATGAGCACATAATATAAACATGTTACACATCAAGTTTAGCCACTGAATTAATCTCCATTAATTTAAGCATGGTATTTATGTGTCATTAGTTTCTCTATAATTATGAGGATGAGACTATTTCAACTTCGGTTATTATTTCCAAATCAAGACAACAAGAAGTGCGGTCGAACTAAGCCATTAGGCAACCACAATCCCGCACTAATTCAAGAAACCAAGAAAGTAGTCCATGTGGCCGAAACTAAGCAATAGATGGTCTCGATAAACGTAGGCCAATTGCATCCACAATTCCACATGGATCTCCAATCTTTGAATCAAGATCTTTGTTTCTCAATTTTAGCAATTATGAACTCTTCATAATTCTAACTTCGTTTTATCTTTGAAACTTTGATTGCGATCAAGTTTGGGAAACACAATCTCGATGAACGTAGATTAGCCATCCAAACCTTGAGCCAATCTTAGAATCACAAGACTAAAACAAATAGGAAAATCAAACCCCAAGATCCACACCAGAGCCAACTGCCCAAAACCCGCTCCAGATCAGCAGGTCTGGCCGGTATTGTCACTGATTCGGTTGGACCCCATCAAAATTCCAGAATCTGATTCTGATTCTGACCAACTGTGCGGCCGCCCACGAAAATCTGTGCGGTCGCCCAAACATGTGCGGTCGCCCAATATTTTCTGTGCGGTCGCACAGTAGCATCAGACAGAATTTTTAAAGTTAAAAAATTTGTCTCAAAATTGTTTTCCCCGATTATTAAAACTTTGATCCAATCAAAAATTAACAATCAAACAATTCAGAATCCAACATAATTTTAGTGCGATTCAATAGTGCGATTAAAGTTGTAAAACAATAAACCACATAAAATCATATAACACATAAACATATATATATATCCAATATTCATATCATGTTAGGCACATAAACAATTTATATACACACAACATGATCTAAGTATTGAAATAATCAACATGAACGGGGCTCTGATACCACTGTTGGGTTTCGTAGTAACATGCGCAACGGAAATTAGCATTCAAACTTTTATGAAACCCAAAGCCCATAGATCCATTCATATGATTAAATCAAATACAACAATATGAATACTAGAAAAACTAACCCTTGATGACTTTGAATTTGGTCTTTGATCTTGGTGGAGAACTTGAAGCTTTAATCACAAAAGTAAGAACACGAACTTTGAAAATGATAAGCTTCACCCTCTAGCGGTATCCACACCATGAACGAATATCAAGAACACTTGATCTTGGCTGCTAGACCAAAATTGTGAAACACGTTTTCACAATCAATATGAACTATATGGAATTTTGTTTGTGTATTATTTTGTTCTTCAATCTAGGATGTCTTAGAACAAAATAAACTCTCTCAAACTCTTTGGAGACTTGCTCAAAATCTATGTTATGTTCTGGCCCGAATTTGGCTGTTTATATACAAGTTAGACCTATTCCAAATAGGAAACTTGTGTCTAAACCCGTCCAAAATTCTTTTCCAAAACAAATTAGGAAACCAGTCCCGACATGGTGTGCGGCCACCCAAAACCACCTGTGCGGCCGCACATCTATTTGGAAGGTTATGGTACTATTTGACCCAAACTGTTCGGCCGCCCAAACCATCTTGTGCGGTCGCACACTTGTCCAAATTACCACAGTTTCCAAAATTCCAATATAATCCTTATTTAAGATTCGTTCTATTGTGTGTGACCCTCTAGGATTACACTAAGTTGGCAATGGGTTCAAACATGAAACCATAAGATATGATTAGGTTCTAGCAAACCGTCATACCTACCCAAATAGTATAACTAGATACAAGTTCGCATTCCTTTAGAATATGTCATAATCCCTTTGTCCACGATGTCATTGAACACAAGTCATGGTCAACAAGTCAACTTGTCTTGTTCAATACTTTCTCGATTCCGAATATGTTGATAATCCAAATGACATTGATCTAATCAATTCATTTGAGTCCGGCCGAACATTTTTATCAACATCATTCCTACGAGAGGCCCAAGCTTGACATCTCTCCAAGGAGGGACAAATCCATTTAGCTTATTACTCTTCCCTACGTGAATCCGATTATGCCAATCATACCCTTTATAACTACCCGGTTAAAGGTAGCTTTGAATATGTCAAACACAATGTTCATCAAGTGGAAGACTATAATAACTTCATGTCTAAGGATTCAAATGATATAACTAATATGAGATATATGTACGACATAGACCATGACATAAATATCATACAGCGGGTCATGTCCAGTACCTTGTTCCAAACAAGTACTCATAAATCTAACATGATCATCCCATGATCATTTAGCCTTTATACTAGTGCTTAACAAGTACTAGAGACGGCGATTATTATAAGTAAACATGAACAACAATAATAATCAAAACATCTCTTTATTGATATGAAATAAATGATAACAATCACAACGTTTATTAAACGTGCCTAGGGCACCACTATCAACACTTTGAGCATGAGAATGCCCAATATTTATCATTTGATGGTTTCATGAAGTTGATGTGTGAAATATGAAGAAATTGTGTGAATGGCATAAGAATGAGAAGGCTAGCTTGATACTTCTCATTATGTTACATATTGGTGTTGAAATGATATCTAGAAATAAATGGCGAAATATTGTGGATATGAACAAAATGAGCTTTTATATAAGCTTTTGGTTTTTGCATTTATACGTGAACGAGAATCAAATAATTTACATGTGTAAATTATTTGAAAGATTATGAGAATGTTGACATGTGATTAACTTTTTGACCCGAAGTTGATTTATTTGAAGTTTTGATGATTGAGGGGTAAATTGGTCATTTCATATGTGTTATGGAATTTGAGAAATGATATCTAATCTATGATTTGAGTTATATGGGAAATTATAGCAATTATGAGAAAATTATGAAATTTGTTAACTCTTGGGTTGACCCGTGGTGGCCTTTATTGGCTTTAAGGGCAAAATGGTCATTTTATGACATTTATAAATTCTGAGAAATTATTTGAGATATATTGGATTTATTTTGATTTTTTATGAAATTTATATGAATTTAATAAAAAAAAATAGAGGAATTATTAGGCAAAAGGGAAAAATGGTAATTTTCTGTAAATCTGGACCAAGGAAGCCTAGGGAGGCCGCCTGACTTGCTGGGGCTGATGCTCTGTTTGGCCCTGTTCTTGGGTAATATTTTTTGGAAATTCCTCTAAGGTCCCTGAAAGTTTAAAATGTGTGTAAATTCGTATATTTTGGATAAAATTGGGTATTAAATGTTGAAAATCAACATTTGAGGAATATTATTAATGAAATGAATTATTTTTATAAATATTGGATTAATTCCAATATTTTTTGAAAATTCCCGGTTGGTCCCTAATTATGGAATTCGTTAGTCCCGTTAGTTTTGTTAGCTCAACAGTTAACGGAGTTTGAGTAATTAGTGATGATTAATCTTGTATTAAGACTAATTCAAGGTTATTAGTGGGTTTAAAATTATTAATTAAGGTTAATTAGTAATAATTAGCCTAATGAAGTAGTAAAACTTAATGAATCTTAGTTAAAGTTGCATGGAACATGAGGAAGACACCTCATGCTTGATAGTGGGGTATAATACCCATTTTCTCTCAGCACTCTCACTCTTATCTTCTCTACACACACTAGAAACACACATACAATAAAACCCTAAGAGAGAGAAATCATATTTTTCCTTCAAATTAAAGGTTAAAACTTGATAATTTCATCAAAGTGTCTAACTTGGAAGTTGTTCTACTCATAAAGAGTAGTCTAGGGGGCTGAAAATATTGAAGTTTCCATGGTGGAATTTCTTCAAGAGGTAAGAAACCCATCTTACACTTGTAATTTCATGTTTTACATGAAATTCTTAGCATTTTATGCTTATAAGTGATATGACTATGGTTTTAATGGGTTGAATTCATGGGACTCCTATAGGTGTTAATGATTTGGTTAGAAAATACCATAAACATAGTATTATATGATGGAGTTTGAGCCTAAATGAATCATGTGGAAGTATGAAATGAGGAAATTAATGAGATGTACCTAAAGGTACAAACATAGTGTAACTATTACATAGTTATAGTATTACATAGTGAAATCTATGTGAATTGATGATTAAAAGTTTTGGAAACCATTGTTTTGGGTTATTATTTGATTAAATACCCATTTATGAGTATTCTTATGAAAGAATAGAGATCTTGGGTAATAGCTTGCCCAAAGAAAGTAGATAGATTAAGGGTGTATATCTTAAAATTGAGAAGTGATTCTATGTGAAAAACCTAAGTATGAAAGTATTGATACTATGAGTATCAATACTAATGATTGAGATATTCTTGTGTGAATGGATAAAAGTGAGTATTAACTTGTCCTAAACCTTGTGGTTTATGGTATGAATATGATATTGTTAGAAATAATACACCAATATTGAATCAGAAACAGAATTAAATACAGATTACAAAAGAGAAATATAAACTGGAAAGAATTGTTGTTGAGTTTGTCCGAGTCGTGTAAACCAACACTGTCCTTAAGAAATTTGTCCCCTCACCGGTGTTGTGCTTGAGGATACGATGGATGCCTGTCTCCCAGGATACAACGGACGGACCGGACAACAGCTGTCTCCGGCGAACTTCAAAGTGCCCGGAAAAAGTCACCAAGAAAGAGCAAGAGGGCCAAGGAAAACGCTAAAGAAAGAGGGTGAAAGATTGTTGATCTGTTTGTGTTCAAAAATGACTGAAGCAAACACCATTTTATACTGCTCAAAAGATCCCATTTACTTACACAATTAAATTGGCAATCAATAGAATTAATCACAAATTAATTCTGGCAATGAATGGCTTTAATTCGGGACTGTTACAAATCTTCTTTGTTCAAGGCAGCCGAATTCAAAAAATTTGGGGACGGAAAATAATCAAAAAGTGAGCTTGTCATGCCTAGGCCATTTTGGAGCTACATTCGGGTCCGCAGGTCGCGCACACATGAGTCTAGTGGTCCGAGACAAATTTCCAACTAAATTTGCACCCCCCCTGCGCATCCGAGCGCGAGAGAGAGCCTCTAGTCTGCACAATCTTAACCCATACAAATTGTCAATTATATTTAAACTAGCTCACATTTTTATTCTAAACCAATGTGGGACAAGTTAACTTCGCTTTACCCACAAATAGTCTTTGAACATTATTTCCCTCATTATCCCATTTGGGATACCCTTTTATAAGGAAGGATCCTAGGGAATTTTCCCTTCCCTTCCCATGTGGGATACTAACCCACTTCCCAGCTTACCCATTCATTTTTGAGCATTTCAACTTCTATTTTTCATTTCATAAATTGGACAGACCAATTTATTACTAACATGTAGAAGTCATTATTTAATCAACAAATGATTTTTATTTAAGAAACGCGCGCAATTTCTTAAATTTCCTTCACACATTTACACATTTTTCCAACAATCCCCCACATGAAGGAAATTAAGAGGAATATGGTGACAAAATCCGGCAGACAAAATATGCATACGTAGGTGTGGGAATATTTCCCATTGAACCTCCGCTCGTACTAGCATATTTACTCTACTCATAAGTCGATAGACGCGATGTCCTTGAATCGATACGCTTTTTGTGTAGCCGGTCATATACTAGACACAAGTAATGTCCTGACACATTTCCGTTCTCATAGATGTGTTTGTTTGTGGCCCTGAACACGTACCTGGTTCTGCGAGAGGGTTTGAGAATTGAGCCTCACTCAATTCTCCTCGAAGCGGCCCCACTTCTCTCTCACATAGGTGACGTCTTAAAGGTAACCCGTTTACCCCGCGTGACTTTCTCGACGCGTAAGAGTCATTAAAACCATTTGCTTATCCTTGTCCCTTCGGGATGTCACTAATGGAATGAGCTAGGGGTTTTCCCCCACAGTGACGCTCAAGTCTTTTAACAGTTAGGTGGTCCCATTGAATCTAGTTCTTGGGATCTCCAGTCATCTAGATTGGGTTTTCTGCTGTGATCAACTTTTCAAGAGGCTTTCGTCCCATTCCATATCTCAATGTTTCAACTAACTCTTTAATTAATCCTTTTGTTAAAGGATCCGAAATATTTTCTTTTGACCTTACATAGTCAATAGAAATGGTACCAGTAGAGAGCAGTTGTCTAATAGTATTATGTCTTCGACATATATGTCTAGACTTGCCATTATACATAAATTTTGTGCCCTTCCAATCGCTGATTGGCTATCGCAATGTATACATATTATGGGCACGGGTTTTACCCATCTTGGAATATCTTCTATAAATTGGCGTAGCCACTCGGCCTCTTCACCACATTTATCTAACGCTATAAACTCAGATTTCATCGTGGATCTAGATATAACTGTTTGTTTTGAAGACTTCCATGATATAGCCGCACCGGCTAATGTAAATACATATCCACTTGTAGACCTTGAGTCTTTGATGTCGGATATCCAATTAGCATCGCTATATCCTTCTATCACCGCAGGATGTCTCGTATAATGTAATCCATGATCTCGAGTATATCTTAAGTACCTTAGTACTTTTACTATACCCTTCCAATGTTCCGTACCAGGATTACTAGTGTATCAACTCAGTTTGCTTACCACATATGCAATATCTGGTCTTGTACAACTCATCAAGTACATTAGGCTTCCAATAATTCTCGAGTATTCAACTTGAGAAACGGTTTCACCTTTATTCTTTGTTAGATGTAGATTTGGATCAATTGGAATTTTAGATATAGCTAAGTCATCTTTGTTAAATTTCTCAAAAATTTTATCCACATTGCGATTGACTTAAAGCAAGTCCCTTGGATATTCTAGAAATTTTCACACCAAGGATAACGTCCGCTAATCCCATATCTTTAATGTCAAACTTCGAATTTAACATATCTTTATTGGATTTGATCATCTTATCACAACTTCCTATGATAAGCATGTCATCTACGTAAATACATAAAATGACATAACCATTTTCCGTGTCTTTTACATAAACACATTTGTCACATTCATTTATTTTCAATCCACTTCCCATCATGGCTTGATCAATTTTTTTATGCCATTGTTTTGGTGCTTGTTTCAAGCCATATAAAGACTTTACTAATTTGCACACTTTCTTTTCTTGCCCATGTGAAACAAATCCCTCGGGTTGTTTCATGTAAATTTCCTCTTCTAAATCACCATTTAGAAAAGCGGATTTTACATCCATTTGGTGTACTTCAAGATTCCTTAAAGCGGCTATTGCAAGTACTACTCTTATTGATGTTATTCTCGTTACCGGAGAATATGTATCAAAATAGTCAAGCCCTTCTTTTTGCTTGTAACCTTTAATTACAAGTCTTGCCTTATACTTGTCAATTGTTCCATCCGCTTTCATTTTTCTTTTGAAAATCCACTTATATCCTAGTGGTTTACAACCCGGAGGTAAATCTACTAACTCCCAAGTGTGATATTGCAAAATGGAATATATTTCACTTTTAATAGCCTCTTTCCACAAAGGTCCTTCCGAAGAGCTTATGGCCTCTTTGTAATTTTGTGGTTCACTTTCTAGCATATAAGTTAAAAAGTCCGCCCCAAAGGATTTTTCTATCCTACCTCGTTTACTACGATGAGGTTCTATTTCTTGTTCTTGTTCATCATTTTCATCATGATGAATTTCTTCTTCTATTGAATCATATATCCGTTTAGATGAACTAGCTTCATTTCTTTTACACGGAAATATATCTTCATAGTGTAGATACCCCGGGGGACCACGGCTTGGCTAGAGCGGTGAATTATCCTAGGATGTCTACTTGAATGTAGAGATTAAAATGTAAGGAGATAACCTTAACCAACTTTAATGTAGTAAAGTGGTCATTTGGTCATGTCCCAATTGATGGGGATTGCATACATTACTAAGACATGTAAAATAAGAGAAGAAGAATAAAGTACCTTAAGAAAGAGGACTTCAAACTTGGACTTGAAAATGGTGTTGTTGTAGGGAAATTGTTGTAGAACAATTTGTGTAGTCTTGTTGTTAAGAACTCTTGTTAGGAGAATTTGTGTATAGTGTAGTTTGTGAATCAAAGTTGAGGTCCAAAAAGAGAGTCCTAAAAGTCTAGAGTTTTGGCTAGAAAGAAAATGTTGAGGTCCCTTTCTAAGGTAGAAATGAGAGGTTTTTATAGGTAGAAAAGGGAGGGAAAGGTTGGAGGGAAAATGATCAATCCATGTGAGATGGAATTGACCAATAGAAAATAAGATAAATAAAATAATAAATGAAATAAATAAAAGAAAATCAAATAATAATAAAAAGAAATATTTTGTTTTTAAGAAATGGCTAGAATAATGGGATTGGAGGTTATAAAACTAGGGGGGATGGATGTGAAGGTAAAAAGAGGCTCTTTTGTGATTAAGAAGAGATGTTGTAAATAAGAAAAGGGATGGAAATAAGGTGCAATCCGTTACTGCCATAATGGGAGGCGCGCGAGTCCCGCATTAGGGGCGAGACGCGCGCGCAGCCCACAAACAGTGTCGGAAGCGCCCGTGGGTGGAAAAGACAGAATGACAGAAATGACTCTAAAGTTAATTCTGTTATGCAGTTTAGTCCTAAACTAATGGAATCAGTTAGGAACTTAACGGAAGTAACATAAATTAAGAAAAAAAAGTTAAATAAAAATACTATGTATGCAATCGGGGTGAGAGGTCCAAAGCGAGGTGTCTACAGAGCCCCTCGGCGACGTGGATTGCAAAGCAAAACACGTCGACGAAAGAAAGACAACCGCCGAGGACATCGACAAGAGAAAAGACTCAATAAAACATGAATTTGAAATTTGCGAAGAATAGGGGTGCGCTCCCTGTGTGAGCGGCTTTATTGATATAGAAAGGATATGGCGGGATTCGTTTGCTGAAGCGGGATCCGTTTGCTGATGGCGGGATCCGTTTGCTGGAAGCGGGATCCGTTTGCTGGTGCGGGATTCGTTTGCTGATTGCGGTATCCGTTTGCTGAATGCGGGATCCGTTTGCTGAAGCGGGATACGTTTGCTGATGCGGGATCCGTTTGCTGATGCGGGATCCGTTTGCTGAATGCGGGATCCGTTTGCTGATGCGGGATCCGTTTGCTGAATGCGGGATCCGTTTGCGGGTGCGGGATCTGTTTGCTGGTGCAGGATCCGTTTGCTGGTGCGGGATCCGTTTGCTGATTGCGGGATCCGTTTGCTGATTGCGGGATCCGTTTGCTGAATGCGGGATCCGTTTGCTGAAGCGGGATCCGTTTGCTGAAGCGGGATCCGTTTGCTGAAGCGGGATCTGTTTGCTGATCCAGGATCCGTTTGCTGAATGGCGGGAACCGAGGCTCTGTCTGCCTATATGTGATATTGTTGTGTTGCTTGATGGAAAGGTGGTGATTTTGCGGCTCACCATGGACCGAGTTGTTGTCATTGAACTATAATTGTTTGACTCTGTGGGATGCAGGCGTAGTTGACGACGGATCACTTTCTGCTGGGGATGAAGTGCCTTGAGTTGCAGATGCTGTTGACCTTGTGGTGGTACTTGTTAAGTGTGTGCTTTATATGTGCTTGTGACATGTATGAGATGTGAAATGGCAGTTATGAGAGAAATTGTGCTTGTGGTGTGATATGTTTTGAAAGCAGTTTGTATGAGAGAGAAGTAAAGTGATTCTGTGTGTGAAGTGATTTTTGAAAGCGGAGATTGCTTGAGATGAATGATGTTCATACCTTCACTTACCATTGCCGCTTGATTGGGGATGCATTGCTGAAGGATGTTGATGCTTTTGATGAAGAATGTCCATGCTTTGGATGGAGAATGATAATGTTGATGGTGATGAATTGTTCTTGCCTTTGAAGGAGTGTCGGCGAGATGGTATTCTGGATGGTGGGTTGGTCGTGCCAAAAGGCTGCCTACGGAAGGCTGCCTACGTATCCCTTGAAAGGAATCAGACCAGCGTAGTTCAAGGATGATGGAGAGTGCTGGGGAAGAATGCTAGGAGCAAATCAAAAAGGAAACACATAATTTTGCGCAAGAAAAGAAAAAATAAAATAAAATCTTTTTTTTTTTGTTTTTTTTTAATTAGAAAGTAAAGAATATGCACACACGTGAGAAAATATATATATATATATATATATATATATATATATATATATGTGTTTTTTAGTTCGTGGGTGAACCATTTTAACCATTGTGTGT
Organism: Campanula takesimana; assembly: GCA_026119855.1. Lineage (NCBI taxonomy): Eukaryota > Viridiplantae > Streptophyta > Magnoliopsida > Asterales > Campanulaceae > Campanula > Campanula takesimana. The sequence continues at coordinate 29,030 of JAOWBW010001031.1, read as the reverse complement.
TTGTAAAGCCAACCCAAGATCAAGTCATGTTCGATCGAAGTCCGGATTGCCCCACTTGAATGTTGTCGTCGAAATTGATGTCTAGCCCCAAGATATGTGTCGATTATGGGGCTTCAAAAGGGACTATTGATGCCAAGATGCCAAGTGGTTGCTGATTGTAAAGCCCCTCGAATGCTGAACTTTGAGTGGCTTATGAAGCCCCAAGATGAATCAACTCTTAGCCCATTCAAATAAACTGTCTTTTGTTGCCGACGTGGGCAAGCCCCAAGAGAAGATCATTGATACCAAGATTTTAGAGATTGTTAAGCCCCAAATGTCATGGGCTTATCAAGTTTGTAGATGGCGGGATATGGAGACCTTTCGGTGTGAAGCCTCAAATTTTCTTGGAATCGGCTTAGCATTATGTTGGGAGAGGATGGCGCTATTGGGAAGAACTCTTGAAGGCGATCTTCTTCTTTCTCTTGCTTGGAGATGGATGGCCCTTTTTTTGGTTGATACCCAAATGGCGGAAGGCCCATGTTGGAAGTGTAGTACGGTCTTCGGGAGACGTCTCATGGGAGATGGTGATGTTGTTGCAGATGATAAGGTCTTGGTGTGATAAAGTCTCGAACGGTATGTTTGCTTGAGTCTTCTTGAGTTGAGCCGACGGCGGATCTTCGGATGCAGCCTGTGCCTTCGATCTTGGAGAAGGGGGTGCAGTACTTGCAGAAACATTGGGATTGGCCGTAACTCTGCTTATAGAGTTAACATATTGGCATTGCCCGCTATAACTCAGCCGGGTGAGTCTAGCATATTGAATCTTTTTCCTTTTCTCTAAGACTTCCTTCAGAATCTCACTGTGAGTCCTAACAAGAATCATCAAATTCATTCATATCATCGGAGCCTTCATTTAAAACCAAGAGGCCTTTTGACTGGAAGTGTTGAGGGACCATTGAAGCTTGATCCCTTTCATGGAGCCATAAGACTACTCCCAAATTGCATTGCTTGGGTACCACTGCCCAAAAGCTTGTTATTGCGAAGCCCCAATATTGCCCTTTGCTTATATCACTGTATGCCGTAGCCCAAAAGATTGTAGATTGCGAAGCCCCTTGAGACCTTTCGGTATAGAGCTTCAAATGTTGCTGGGGACATTGAAGTGAATTGCTTCTTGCCGAGGGAGCCTTTAAGACTTGACCGTAGCCCCTAGAGTGCCATCCGAGTACGGGCACACATGACGAGAGGGCTTTTTGACATCCCTTTTGAGAGACTTTGAGGATAGTCTCACACATCTTTCTCGAGCATAGCTCCTAGGGCTTATTGATTGTAAAATGAAGCAAAAGAAGCCTTTATTCTTAAGTCACATAGCCCCTAGGGCGTCACCATTTGTTGAGCAAAGCAAGAGTGACTCATCCTCGTGCGAGGGAACAAACATGAGAGGACATGGCAAGAGCTACTCCATTTCTCGGGAGCCTTTCGGCGTACATTAGAAGCACATACTTGCAGAAGCTTTGAAAACTGAGACACATGTTGTTGCTATTTGCTGCCCAAGCCAATTGACTAGCTAGGGATTATTTTGTGCAACCTCGTACCCCTTCAATGATAGGCTCATTCTCGGACGGATCTTGGTTACCACGGGCCTTCTTTTCATGAACCCAAAAATGCACACTGCTGGAGAATGATGCCAATAACCCAAGACAACCTTTGATGGTGCCATCTCTTGCGAGCCTTTTGCAATCCCAAAGTTGACTCGGTGGGGAATTGACTTACTGAGGAGACCCAATGTAGAAGTTGTGTAGTTGTCTTCCTTAAAGGCCGGAGATCTCCATTTCTCTTTCCCTTCTCTCTCTCACTCTCTCATTTTTTTATGACGCAACCTGTTTTTTGCCTAGACCACCCTTTTGGGTTTTCAATCTAGCGGGCATCTCTTTTGCGTCTTATTTTTTTTTCTTTTTTTTTACTCGATTAATGAGGAAGTGTGCATTGACTCTGGCTGAGGAGATAAGACATGTGATTTTGCGGTGAAGACCTCTTGTCACAAAAGATGAGTGACATTGACTCGACTAGGGAAGTGTCCCTAGTATTGACATGTATTTTTTTATTGACTTGAATGACTCGTGAACACAAGTGAGTCATTAAGAGAGAAGAGAAGGAAAGCCCCAATTTGATTGCGAGGAATTGGGAGCATAGCAGAAAGAAAAGAAGCCCTAGACTCGACAAAGAACGGAAAACGATTCCAAATCTAAGAAAGTTGTTCAATATTTTGGTAATTAATTCATTGGCAAATGAATCGTACCAAGATGTCATGACAAGTTCGAGAGGAAGGCCGATCACCATAACGCGCTAGGGCTAAACATATCTTCTTTCTTGCATGAGACCGGACCCGAAGGTTGCTTACGTTCCTCCAGTGTAGAGGATCAGGTCACCGTAGTTCTTGTGGATTCTCCATTCGCCGTGATGAATTGTTGCTTCGTCGTGATTGTCGTCGATGTTGCTTCGTCCTTCGTTTGGTGGAATGATATTGTTGTTGTGAACTTCTTTGAATGAAGGGGGATTTTTTTTTTTTTTTTTTTTTGTGCTCTAACTTTTGCCTAGGTTGATTTGAGGATTTCAACCTAGCGAGCTCTTTTTTTTTTTTTTTTTTTTTTTTTTTTTTTTTATCCCCTTTTGAAAACTTTGCTTCATGATCGTTGCTCTACCTTTCATTATCTTGATTTCGTCGTTGTTGATGCCTTCGTTGTTGATGCCGTCGTTGATGTTTAGCCCCTAAGCGTTCAAGCAATGGCCTTCATTCCAAAACTTGTTTAGACACCTTTTCATCATTTTGCCAAGAATTAGATTGAACAACTTGGAAGAGTGTATGAGGACAAGAACGACTTTTATTTAATGATTGACTCAAAATTTAACATTGGACGAGAGAAAACATTAATGCACACATTAGAGGACTTTTGACTCTTTTTTTTTATATCCTATTTCTAGGTAGAGAAAGAGAAACGGAGATTGTTGTCGTCATCCCCCATGTCGTTGTAGTCCTCATTGTCGTTGTAGGCTTCCATGTCACTACATTCTTCCATGTCATTGCTTGGGAACCCTTTGTCGTTGAAGCTTGTGTCATAGGAGGACTCGGCCACTTCTCGGAGCAAATTGTCAATTCTAACCCCCGCATCATACATGCTTGAAAAATCAGAGTGAAAAGCCCCACTAAGATGAGTGCGGTAGTCCATTTTCAAACACTTCAAGAAGATGTCCATTTGTTCCTTCTTGGAAGGTCTATCAACCATCTCGGCTAGCTTGTCATTCCAAAGGCGATAGAAGTCCCCAAATGATTCATCATCCATTTGCACGGTGCTTTCCAATTCCTTCTTGGTGGGGCGGAATATGGAGTTGCCTTGATATTGTGACTTGAAGGCAAGCATTGCGACATCCCAATTGAGGCAGGTAGAAACTGGAAGACCCATATACCAATCTTTTGCGACCCCCTCGAGAGTAAGCGGGAAGCATTGTGCCATTATTTGAGGAGACACTTTCTTTGGTAGCATGGCCCAAATGTAGGAATCAACATGAGCGTCGGGGCAAGAGTTGCCGTTGAACTTGCCAATATCGGGCATCTTGAACTTTTTGGGAAGAGCCTCCATTGTGTTCATGAGGAGAGAAGCTTGATGAAGATCGGTGCTTGGGCCCTTGTGCAAATTTAGCCCACTAAGCCTTTGGCCAATGTAGGACATGAAAGTGTTGACCAAACCGGTATCAATGCTTTGGACCTTTCTTTCATTAGTGAGCCCTTTCAATTGGTTCTTGAGTTTGGATACTTCTCTTTTATGGGCCATTTCCACATGCTCGTAATGGGCTCGCCATAAATCATCCTTGCGGCGGACATTCTCGGCTAGTATATCAACTTTCCCTTTCAATGCTTCCACCATGCGGAATAACCCTTCGTTGGACACGGGAATTCCGTTGTCGTTGCCGTTTGAAGCCATTGGACCTATGGAGAGAACACGGTCGATCTTAGGATGGCCCCACAAACACCTTTTGGATAAAATTATTTCACCCACAAACAAAAGTAAAGACTCAAACCACATAAAGAAAAGACTCTTTTTTTTTATTTTTATTTACAATAGTCGGAAGGACGTGGTCCTTTTTGGGGTTTCTAGGAAAAATAGTGGAATCGTTACACTAGTATATAGACCATCTCGCGGTCCCATATACTCATCGGATTCCACCACTCTTGTGAATCCTACATGTGTCGGGATTAAACTAAATTAATGTAGTAAAGCATACATGCGGGGACGGATTTTTTTTATTACCGTCCATTATGACCACTTGGGGACGGATTTTTATTTCGTCCATAACAACGAGTGGCATGTATGATTTGAAGACATTAGTTTAGGGAAATCTCGGCACATGGAAACCGACTTGAGTCACGGAGTGTTAGACCCTAACCAGAATTGTGTGGTTTGTGCTCGGCTAAAGAGAGGCTTAAAGGTCACCCCCGGCATGTAGTCATGAACTACGCCACGGGCTGAGGTTTACCGCTTCGAAAGAGTCAAGGTCGAGTGGAGATTGAAACTTTCTAGGACGGGCCTCGACGGGTTTGGGGTTGGACTTGTGCGACTCGATAGTGAGCAGTTAATAGGAATTATGTGCGCGTAGTGTGAGGTCCATCACGTGACAATTTTTTTTTTTCAAAGGAAAAAAACAAATAAGCACGTATTTACAACTTTCGAATCACCCGTGTGACCGATAAAAATAAAACAGAGAATTAAAAGATGATTTTTTGCAGGCCCGGTGCCCACACTGTCAAAACTGCTCTGTTTTGTGCACTGTTCTGTTCTGGAAAGTTGCCCAGACGCGCGCGCTTTATGATGTGAGGATGGGAGGCGCGTGCCTTAGGCACTAGAAGGAAGAGGCGCCCGCTTCTGGGCAGTACCTGCAAATTCATGGGTTCAAGGGACTGCCTTGACCCTAAATAAAAACACTTTTCCCCTGCAAAAACTGTTAGCACAATAACATGAAATTTGAAGGACAAGATGAGAGGCGGGCGATTCTGGTAATAAGGGTCGGACGCGCGCGCTTTCGGCCAAGAAGGCCGGAGGCGCGCGCTTCCTACCCTTTTTATCAGAATGCACAGAAAACAGATATAATAACACCAAAAGCAGAAAATGCAAGTTTAACCCTCTATGTCCCCAATAGAGTCTCCACTGTAGATACCTGGGGGACCACGGCTTGGTTAGAGCGGTGAATTATCCTAGGATGTCTACTTGATTTTAAGAGTCGCCACCCGCGTTTTTAGAGGAACGCGAGAAAACCTAAAGAAAGCCAATTTTTGTACGAAAACCAGATATTCGGGAGAGAAGGGTTCGGGGGTTAGGTGACGGAGTGGGAAGTACTTAAACACCCACTCCGCCCCGCTTACGCGGGTCTTGCTACTTTTGGTGTTCTAATGCTAAATGTCCTTCAATAAAAAGTGCTAACAATTAAAGTGAAAAGAAAGGGGAAAATAAAAGAGAAATAAAAGAGAATTGTTTTATTTATTAATTTATGCTAAAGATTACATGTAACAATTATACTAAACTATTACATTAAGAAATGGATAGGAAATTAAAGTAGAGATTAAAATGTAGGGAGATAACCTTAACCAACTTTAATGTAGTAAAGTGGTCATTTGGTCATGTCCCAATTGATGGGGATTGCATACATTACTAAGACATGTAAAATAAGAGAAGAAGAATAAAGTACCTTAAGAAAGAGGACTTCAAACTTGGACTTGAAAATGGTGTTGTTGTAGGGAAATTGTTGTAGAACAATTTGTGTAGAGTCTTGTTGTTAAGAACTCTTGTTGGGAGAATTTGTGTATAGTGTAGTTTGTGAATCAAAGTTGAGGTCCAAAAAGAGAGTCCTAAAAGTCTAGAGTTTTGGCTAGAAAGAAAATGTTGAGGTCCCTTTCTAAGGTAGAAATGAGAGGTTTTTATAGGTAGAAAAGAGAGGGAAAGGTTGGAGGGAAAATGATCAATTCATGTGAGATGGAATTGACCAATAAAAAATAAGATAAATAAAATAATAAATAAAATAATAAATGAAATAAATTAAAGAAAATCAAATAATAATAAAAAGAAATATTTTGTTTTTAAGAAATGGCTAGAATAATGGGATTGAAGGTTATAAAACTAGGGGGGATGAATGTGGAGGTAAAAAGAGGCTCTTTTGTGATTAAGAAGGGATGTTGTAAATAAGAAAAGAGAGGGAAATAAGGTGCAATCCGTTACTGCCATAATGGGAGGCGCGCGAGTCCCGCTTTAGGGGAGAGACGCGCGCGCAGCCCACAAACAGTGTCGGAAGCGCCCGCGGGTGGAAAAGACAGAATGACAGAAATGACTCTAAAGTTAATTCTGTTATGCAGTTTAGTCCAAAACTAACGAAATCAGTTAGGAACTTAACAGAAGTAACAGAAATTAACAAAAACAAGTTAAATAAAAATACTATGTATGCAATCGGGGTGAGAGGTCCAAAGCGGGGTGTCTACACATAGAAATAAGCATTTCTTGACTCCATTATAGTATTCTTGTGTATTTCTTGAATTTTCGATTCATGCACAAGAAATCTATAAGCACTACTATTATGTGCATACCCAATAAATATGCAATCAATAGTTTTTGGTCCAATTTTCACCTCTTTAGGTGTTGGAATCAAAACCTTAGTAAGACACCCCCACACTTTCATGTATTGGTAAGATGGCATTCTTCCATGTCACAATTCATAGGGGCTCTTGTTTAATTTCTTTCGAGGTACTTTATTTAACACATAGTTTGCCGACAACACGGCATCTCCCCACATGTTATCTGGTAACCCCGAACTTATAATCATGGCATTCATCATTTCCTTTAGAGTCTGATTTTTCCTTTCGGCAACTCCATTGGATTGCGGTGCATAAGGTGCCGTTATTTCGTGTTTAATTCCATGTTGATCACAAATATCCTCAAATGGAAATTCATACTCACCACCACAATCACTTCTTATGACTTTTATTTTCCGGTTAAGTTGATTTTCAACTTCATTTTTATAGAGAACAAATTTCTCTATGGCTTCATCTTTACTTTTAAGAAGATACACATAACAAAATTTTGTGTTATCATCTACAAAAGTCATAAAGTACTTATTGCCCCCACGTGATTGTGTTGATTTGAAGTCACATAAATCCGTATGAACCAATTCAAGTGGTTCATTATTTCTTTCAATAGAATGGAATGGAGTTTTTGTGAGTTTTGCTTCTACACAAGTTTCACATTTATGTTTGTAGTCTATTTTACATTTTGGTATGCAATTCAAGTTAATTAATTTACGAATAGTATCATAATTAACATGTCCTAGTCTACCATGCCACAAATTGGAAGACTCAAGCAAGTAAGCGGAAGAATTCTTCATTTCATTGCCTTTGGCCTTAATAGCCATTACATTGAGCTTAAAGAGCCCATCACAAACATACCCTTTTCCTACAAACATACCATTCTTTGACAAAGTGACAACATCCGACTCAAACAAAATACGAAAACCATGCTTGTTCAAAAGCGATCCGGACACCAAATTTTTCCGGACATCAGGCATATAGAGCACATTGTTGAAAAGCAATTCTTTACCGGAAGTCATCATGAGCACCACCTTCCCTTGTCCCTTGACCTCGTAAGTAGCCGAATTACCCATGAATAATTTTTCACCATTTCCAAGGGCTTCAAAGTTACTAAACATGTCTTTGTTAGAACAAACATGCCTAGTAGCACCGGTGTCAATCCACCACTGTTTTGGGTTAGAACCCACCATGTTCACTTCAGAAATAACCGTCGCTAGTAATTCGGAAGCAACTTCAACCACATTGGCTTCCTTCTTTGGCTTCCTACACTCGGAAGACTTGTGGCCCTTAATACCACGATTGTAGCAAGTTCCACCAAACTTGTTCTTGGAGATTCCTCCCTTAGGCTTCAAAGCACCTTTGCCTTTGTTCTTGCCTTTGTTCTTGGAGCTTTCACCATGCTCCACCACATTTTCCTTAGCCACATGAGCCTTGGAAACAAGAAGACGATTCAACTTCTTTTCTGCGACCCTATTACCCTCTTCAATATGAAGGCGAATAGCAAGTGCCTCAACATCTATCTCCTTTCGTTTGTGCTTCAAATAATTCTTAAAATCACTCCAAGCGGGAGGCAACTTTTCAATTATAGCCGCCACTTGGAATGTTTCACTCAACACCATCCCCTCGGCATGGATTTCATTAATTATTATTTGCAACTCTTCTACTTGACTTCTAACACTTTTAGAGTCCACCATTTTATAATCGAGGAAGCGGCCAACAACAAATTTCTTTTCACCCGCATCATCGATTTTATATTTGCGCTCTAAAGCCTCCCAAAGTTCCTTTGCAGTTTTCTTTTCATTATAAACATCATACAATGAATCGGACAAACCATTCAGTATTTAATTACGGCAAAGGTATTCCGAATGCTTCCAAGCGTCAAGCGCAGTCACGGCTTGAGCATCGACATTCTCACCAACTTGTGGAGGATTTCACTAAGAAACCTCTTCAAGATCAAGGTAGTCAAGTAAAATTGCATCTTTTGTTGCCATCTCTTGAAGTCTTGGCCAACAAACTTCTCCGGTTTCTCACTATGATGTGCCGGAGTAGGAGCAGGTGGAGCAACAAAAGTCTTGTTTTGCTCATTCTGGACTGTCTCCACACGAGGAGGGTCGGCTCCAGCAACTTGCTTTGAGGTGTTCGAATCAGAAACCATTTTCAGAAAACAAACAAAGCAATCTAGTTCAATGTTTTGATTCTGTTTCTCTTCAACAGAGAAGGATTAAAATTTTTCGTAAGATTGTTATCAATAATACACCAATATTGAATCAGAAACAGAATTGAAATACAGATTACAAAACAGAAATATAAACTGGAAAGAATTGTTGTTGAGTTTGTCCGAGTCGTGTAAACCAACATTGTCCTTAAGACAAATTCGTCCCCTCACCAGTGTTGTGCTTGAGGATACGTTGGACGCCTGTCTCCCAGGATACAACGGACAGACTGGACAACGGCTGCACAATCGTGTCTCCGGCGAACTTCAAAGTGCCCGAAAAAAGTCACCAAGAAAGAGCAAGAGGGCCAAGGAAAATGCTAAAGCAAGAGGGTGAAAGATTGTTGATCTGTTTGTGTTAAAAAATGGTTGAAGCAAACACCATTTTATACTGCTCAAAAGATCCCATTTACTTACACAATTAAATCGGAAATCAATAGAATTAATCACAAATTAATTCTGGCAATGAATGGTTTTAATTCGGGACTGTTACAAATCTTCTTTGTTCAAGGAAGCCAAATTCAAAAAATTTGGGGACGGAAAATAATCAAAAAGTGAGATTGTCATGCCTAGGCCATTTTGGAGCTACATTCGTGTCCGCAGGCCGCGCACACATGAGTCCAGTGGTCCGAGACAAATTTCCAACTAAATTTGCACCCCCCCTGCGCATCCGGGCGCTAGAGAGAGCCTCTAGTCTACACAATCTTAACCCATACAAATGATCAATTGTATTTAAATTAGCTCACATTTTTATTCTAAACCAATGTGGGACAAGTTCACTTGGCTTTACCCACAAATGGTCTTTGAACATTATTTCCCTCATTATCCCATTTGGGATACCCTTTTATAAGGAAGGATCCTAGGGAATTTTCCCTTCCCTTCCCATGTGGGATACTAACCCACTTCCCAGCTTACCCATTCATTTTTTATCATTTCAACTTCTACTTTTCATTTCATAAATTGGACAAACCAATTTATTACTAACATGTAGAAGTCATTATTTAATCAACAAATGATTTTTATTTAAGAAACGCGCGCAATTTCTTAAATTTCCTTCACACATTTACACATTTTTCCAACAATCCCCCACATGAAGGAAATTAAGAGGAATATGGTGACAAAATCTGGCAGACAAAACATGCATACGTAGGTGTGGGAATATTGCCCATTGAACCTCCGCTCGTACTAGCATATTTACTCTACTTGCAAGTCGATAGACGCGATGTCCTTGAATCGATATGCTTTTTGTGTAGCCGGTCATATACTAGACTCAAGTAATGTCCTGACACATTTTCGTTCTCATAGTTGTGTTTGTTCGTGGCCCTGAACACGTACCAGGTTCTGCGAGAGGGTCTGAGAATTGAGCCTAACACAATTCTCCTCGTAGCGGCCCCACTTCTCTCTCACATAGGTGACGTCTTAAAGGTAACCCTTTTACCCCACGTGACTTTATCGACGCATAAGAGTCATTAAAAGCATTTGCTTATCCTTGTCCCTTCGGGATGTCACTAATGGAATGAGCTAGGGGTTTTCCCCCACAGTGACGCTCAAGTCTTTTAACAGTTAGGTGGTCCCATTGAATCTAGTTCTTGGGATCTCCAGTCATCTAGATTGGGTTTTCCGCTGTGATCAACTTTTCAAGAGGCTTTAGTCCCATTCCATATCTCAATGTTTCAAATAACTCTTTATTAATCCTTTTGTTAAAGGATCCGCAATATTTTCTTTTGACCTTACATAGTCAATTAAAATGGTACCAGTAGAGAGCAGTTGTTTAATAGTATTATATCTTCGACGTATATGTCTAGACTTACCATTATACATAAAATTTTGTGCCCTTCCAATCGCTGATTGGCTATCGAATTGTATACATATTGCAGGCACGGGTTTTACCCATCTTGGAATATATTCTATAAATTGGCGTAGACACTCGGCCTCTTCACCACATTTATCTAACGCTATAAACTCAGATTCCATCGTGGATCTAGCTATAACTGTTTGTTTTGAAGATTTCCATGATATAGCCGCACCGACTAATGTAAATACATATCCACTCGTAGACCTTGAGTCTTTGATGTCGAATATCCAATTAGCATCGCTATATCCTTCTATCACCGCAGGATGTTTCGTATAATGTAATCCATGATCTCGAGTATATCTTAAGTACCTTAGTACTTTTACTATACCCTTCTAATGTTCCGTACTAGGATTACTAGTGTATCGACTCAGTTTTCTTACCACGTATGTAATATCTGGTCTTGTACAACTCATCAAGTACATTAGGCTTCCAATAATTCTCGAGTATTCAACTTGATAAATGGTTTCACCTTTATTCTTTGTTAGATGTAGATTTGGATCAATTGGAATTTTAGATATAGCTAAGTCATCTTTGTTAAATTTATCAAGAATTTTATCCACATAATGCGATTGACTTAAAGCAAGTCCATTGGATATTCTAGAAATTTTCACACCAAGGATAACGCTCGCTAATCCCATATCTTTCATGTCAAACTTCAAATTTAATATATCTTTAGTGGATTTGATCATCTTATCACAACTTCCTATGATAAGCATGTCGTCTACGTAAAGACATAAAATGACATAACCATTTTCCGTGTCTTTTACATAAACACATTTGTCACATTCATTTATTTTAAATCCACTTCCCATCATGGCTTGATCAAATTTTTGATGCCATTGTTTTGGTGCTTGTTTCAAGCCATACAAAGACTTTACTAATTTTCACACTTTCTTTTCTTGCCCATGTGAAACAAATCCCTCGGGTTGTTCCATGTAAATTTTCTCTTCTAAATCACCATTTAGAAAAGCGGTTTTACATCCATTTGGTGTACTTCAAGATTCCTTAAAGCGGCTATTGCAAGTACTACTCTTATTGATGTTATTCTCGTTACCAGAGAATATGTATCAAAATAGTCAAGGCCTTCTTTTTGCTTGTAACCTTTAATTACAAGTCTTGTCTTATACTTGTCAATTGTTCCATCCGCTTTCATTTTTCTTTTGAAAATCCACTTATATCCTAGAGGTTTACAACCCGGAGGTAAATCCACTAACTCCCAAGTGTGATTTTGCAAAATGGAATCTATTTCACTTTTAATAGCCTCTTTCCACAAAGGTCCTTCCGAAGATAATGATTAGTCTGCTGCTGCTGCTGCTGACCATATGGTGGTTTGTACTGATTATAATGATTAGTCTGGTACTGCTGACTCTGTGTTGGACCCATCAATAATTGTCTCATCATCCCCTTAAGGTCCTCAACATCTGTCTCAAGCTTATTTGTCACACCACTACTAGAATTCGCAGCACTGACCTGTCTGAAACTCGACCTCCTGTCATGTGTTTGAGTGCTCTTAGCCAACTCATCAATTATCTCGTTAGCCTCCTCAGTGGTCTTGTTCAGAATACTACCCACACAGCAAGAATCAACCAACCGCTTATCTTGAATGTCAACCCCCCATAAAAGTACACGATCAACTGGTCATCATCAAATCCGTGATACGGGCAATTCCGGCATAGCTTGTGGAACCTGGTATAATAATCATATAAGGTCTCATCCACCTTCTGCTACATGTTACTAATGTCCCGTTTCATCACATTGATCTGATCCGGTGGGAAAAACTCATCCAAGAAAACCTCCTTCATTTGCTGCCAATTGGTGATACTATTAGGTGGCAGATGACAATACCACACACTCGCCATGTCCTTCAGAGTAAATGAGAAGGCTCTGAGTAGTAAGTACTCTAAGGGTAGTGCAGCCGGCTTCATACTTTGACAAATATGCACAAACTGGGATATATGCTGATTCGGATTCTCTCCAGGCATCCCAGTGAAGTGTGGTAACTGGCTCAACAGCCCCGGCTTCAACTCAAAAGTCACTCCGGCTGGTAAGACAGGGAATTGGATGGCATGTGGCTGCTCATTCCAATTTGGGGCAGTTTTCTGCCTCAATGTCTGCGCTGCCATCTGATTTCTAGTTCAAGACTCACAAGCAATTATTAGTAGAACGGGTGTGGACCGTACAAGGTACCACAATAAAATATATATATATATATATATATATATATATATATATAATAACAGAAAGTAAAAAAGAAATAAAAAGAGAACTAAATTAGTAAATTAACTAAAAATAAAAACAAAAAAAGAAAAAGAAAAAGAACAAGAAATAAAATAAGAACGTAAACAAATAAACACTATTCCCTGGCAACGGCGCCAAAATTTGATAGGCTTAGTCGCACACCTACAAAATTAGTGTTAGGCCCAATTGGTAGGAAAATAGGCTAGGGGGGGGGGGTGAATAGCCTAATTAAAACTTTTTCAAAGAAACACTTTTATAAATGCAAAGTCACTTATCAGATTGCAAACTATTATCAGTAAGCTCAGCGGAGAAGATATGACTTGTTTTAACTCACACAAAATCAGTTTATAAAAAGGTTTTGAGAGCTTGGTTTAAACACAAAGTAGTTTCTAAAAGTTCAATGCAGTTTCAAGAGATTGATCAATGGAAATGATGATGAGTCAGCAAGAACAGTAATGATTTGCCGGTGATAGAGTTCCAACCGGCAAGGACAGTAAGTAACAGAGGACACAGAGATTTGGAGAGGTTCACAGTGTAAATACTGCTACGTCCTCTACCAAGTTTGGTCAGAACTTGGATTTGGGTTAAGAGCACTATTAAATATCCCTAGTCTATTACAAGAGCGGCTTTGCCGGATACAAAGACTAAATTCTAGAGATAGTTTAATGAATCGTAAAGCAAATATCTGACCAAGTGTATTTGAGCGGCAAGTTCAAAAGAACTTATCTCACTCAGGTGGGTGTGTGAAAAATCAGACAACGTATTCCTTAAAATAATCTAGTTCGGGAATACTAACAGTGTTGTAGAGTTTGTGCACAAGTGTATGTCCTATTAAATGATCTAATGATTATCTGGACAAGGAATGTTTGAGCTTCAATGAATGCTGCAAACAACCAACTCTCTTCAATGCACTAAAATCACCAACCTTCTTCAATGCACTAAGTCCTCTATTTATAGGAGGAGTTAATGTCTTAGCTTGTTGAAGAAGGATAACATTTGAATTTCCAGCTGGGTAGGTGAGGAGCATTTAATGCAGTATCCTTGGCATTAATGGCGAAGATACGCGTGCCTTAAAAGTCTGATGGGTAAAGACCCCTTTGTCTCTACCGGTTACCTGCAAAAGCAAGTAGAGACAGAGTATAGCTAAAAGTAGCTATGTGTCAGACGGCGTAAAAATCATTACAGAGCAGGTAAACTACTTTATGATAAAACAGTATAGAGACAATCAGCAAGGTTGACTTTAATGAAATGATGTCACCTGACTGACAGTGCAGACTGTCTATTATATCGGCATGTTGTGAATGGAGTTGATCGGCAACTTCTTTAATAAGTTGATCGGCAACTTCTGTAGCAAGTTGATCGGCAACTTGTCGCATGTTAAGAATAGAGTTGATCGGCAACTTGTTTACTGGTCTGCTGATTTGCTTCCTCTTGCTGGTTTGTCTTGAATGAAGAGTTGAAATACACCTGTGCTGATCACAAAGGATCCTAAGGGCACCTTAAAAAGGTTCTAATAAAATTGGGGGACCCTAAGTGTAGACATGATTGGGATTAAGTAATTCTAGGACCTAGGTATCTATTTGAACAACAATCTCCTCCTAATTACTTAAGTCCAATCACCCTTAAAGCTAAAGACATCTCTTATCTTAGGGAAAAGATTTCTAAGGATATCTAGGTATAACCAAATCCTAAGGTAAGTCACACTGGATGTCTAATGCAAAAGGTGGATTCACCAAAATAAATGGTGAAGCTGGTTCAAGGAATCGGCAAGAGTGATGATCTGCAAAAGGAAATATCACAGAATAATGCAGATAACAACACAAATATAAGAAAAACATATTAGCACAATAAAAAAATTTATAAGCAAAGAAATTTGTCTGTGAAGGTCTTCAATAAGATATCTACATCATAGGCTATGTGACTCAAGGATCAGCAGCTGGAGGATCAGAAATCTTGGGATCTGCTGCTGGAGTTGAGTCCTTTGTAGATTCAGTCTTCCTAGCCTTCTTTCTTGCTTTTTCTTCTTTTCTATCAGCTTTCCTCTTTGCTTTGCTCTGTCTTCTCTGCGCACTTTCCAATCTTTCAGACAGCATCTTGTTGTTGGCTTCAAGAGCAGCTATCTTCAGATTAGCTTCGGCAAGAGCAGCTTTGGTCTCAGATAACTCTTCTTCAAGTCTTCCCATATCTCTTATCTGCAGCCTCTGATTGTCAACAAGATTCTGTTGAATGCTATGAGTTGTCCCCAAGGATTCAGAAAGAGCCATTATACGCTCTTCTCTATCAGCAAGGAGAGCTTTCAATTATTTGACCAGAGTATTCTCCTCCTCCTGATTGGACTTACGTAGACGCTTAACCAGGTCTTTGTGAACATCCTTAACCAGGTCACCAACAGAAAGAGCCATATCACCAATATCAGCACGAGTGGCAGGCACTTGCTGATTTGTGAAATCGCCTTCACTAAACTTCAAATACTCATACAGACTGTTGACGATGGTCGGCTGGAAAATACTGGCAGACGTCGGGAGCACTATTGAAGGGATAAAATCTTCATTATTCAGATCAGCATCTTCAATAAGCACATCATCAGTCATCATCTCATCATCAGAGGAGATCAAGATCGGCTCAGAGGGAGAAGGAAGAACAGGAGCAGCTGGAATGAGTAAGAACCATTGAAGGGCAGCATCATCTGCAGAAGAGAAGAAATCGGCAGGGACAAAAGTTGAGACAATGAGATCATCAGAATCATCGGCATGAAAGATCGGCAAAGGAAAAGCTGGATGAACTATAACAGCACGATCAGTCGGCAGATGAAACATACCACCGTCTTCAAGTGAAAGGAAGGTAGCCAAGATTAAGTTCAAATAAGCACGAACTTCAAGAATCATAGTCATTAACCCGGCATTCATCAGCCTTGAGGTATAGACTAGATGATCGGCACGCTGACGAGGATGGAATAATGGTAGAGTCATAGCCAAAGCGGCAGACTTGATCAAATAAAGAAGGCCACGAGGATTGGTATGCCTAACTTCAATGATGTCAGTCAGCAGATCATTGATCATCAAGCAGCTTCTCATCCATCCATTTGTAGTGATACACACTTCAGTTGGAGAAGGACCGGGAAGGGTAGATTCACCTCTAATCTTTATCTGTCCTGGTCTAGATCGAATTGGATCATAGGCCACTTTCTTCTTAAGTCTAGAAATCCGAGGAGTCTTTCCCTTTGTACGAACAATGTCATCATCATTGAGAATCCAGGGAAGATAGATTGGACTATCACTGGTAGAATCTCCTGGAGAGAATTTATGCTTGGTGACATGAGGGTGGTCTTTGCCGAATGGGAGTGGACATTTGCCTAAGGTATACTTGAAGGATAACCTTGGATGAACAGTGAAGAGAGGCTGTCCAAATTTGTTGGAGGGGATAGATGCATTGGAAGTGTACCAGTTTGAGCACATCATATCCTTCCCATTGAGAAAATAATCATAGCTGGGTGGTGGACAAGTATCAACAGCATCAGGATCAACAAAGGCTTGTTCTCCAACCACCATGTAATCAGCAGGATCTATCTCATCGGCATGAGCAGCAGCAGGAGCCGGCAAGAGAGGGGTGATAACAGACGGCAAGCTGAACAAAGGCTGTAGAAGAATCTCTTCAAACTGTAGACTAGCAGCAATGTCAGCATCCAGATTAGGAGTACTATCATCAGCACCTCCTCCCAACTCCACAACCTCCTTGATTCCAGTAGGGGGAACAATCTGTATTTCAGGGGTGACTGATATTAACTGAGTGTCAGCAGTTGTCTCATTAGTCACTTTTTCAGCAAGTTCTCCTCCTGAAACAGATACATCCAACTGTTGAGTGTCTATAGTTGTCTCAACTGGGGCAGGTAGGTCGGTAGATACTTCAATCAGAGGTTGAGTGTCAGTAGTTGTCTCAACTTGAAATTCCACTATCTCTTTGATAGAATCATCGGCATGCCTTCCTTAAACACTACTATCACCCTCAAATACAGATTCTGCAAAGACTTCAGCAGTGGAAGCTTTAGTCATGACAGTTCTGATAGGCATCTTGTCACTATCTGTTGTAAGTGAAGTGGAAGGAGAGTCAGCAGCAGCTTTGTGAGCACAAACTAAATCACCAAATAAATCAGCACCATCATCATCAGCATCACTATCAGTAGAAGCACCATCTTTATCAGCATCATCACGCCCATCGGGAACAAACTCTTTATCAGGAGCATCTGCATCGTCGGCAGAGTGAACATCGGCATCTGTCTCGGTCTTGCTGCTGCTTGGCGAAGGAACATGAGCATCTTTATCGGCAAGGTCTTCAGCGGCACGGCGATCGGCATCTTGCTTCAACAGAAATTCATTAGACTTTTCAATCAAGTCCATAGTGACCTTCTTTACTGATCTATGAAAGTGAGCATTGAGAGGGCTGACAGCAGGAGCCTTATCATCATTGTATGGCAGCAAATCTTCATCATTTTCAAGTCTTCCTATCTGATACGGATCAAACTCTGTGAATTGAGAGAGCTGATTAAATGTCCTGGCGTAGATAATCCATACATCCTGAACCATCATATCTTGTCTAATTCTATCTTGAAAAAAGATAGACTTGGTTCCAGTATAGTGGTAGGAATTCAAAATACCGACCAAAATTGAGCTTTAGTTCAGCCTCTTTCAACTGCTTGAACTTTGATAGAGGGACAAACTTCTCTTTCCACATATCAGTGCGTCTGTCCAAACTCTTTTGATCAACATAATCAGCAGGATTTCCGGGAGTGACAGTGTCTTTCATCTCTTCATGAAACTGAAGAAGACGACGAATAAAGGGAGGCAGATGGTCAATCGGAAAGACCCATTTCTTGATCAAGACCTTGTTGGTGAAGGACCAAGGATTCTTGTAGAAGGTGTGGAAAGTTGGGTTTCTGATTGGAGCGCATTTCCTAGGAGTCTGAGACTTAAGCTTCTCAATGACATCCTCAATACTTTTGCCATCGGCAAAGTCATCAGTGAATTCTTCATCAGGAATTTCAACCTTGACAGCAGGATCGGTAGTTAGGGAAGCACCGGCAAGATGAGCAGGGGTAAACCTAATTAGCTTGGCTCTTGGATCAGCAGGAGGAATAGTGGAAGAAGGAACTTCATCGGCAAGCTTCAGCTTCTTTATTACCACTTGATCGGCAACCTTTACCAGTTTCCTTTTCTTTGGAGCACCAGGAGTAGAATCGGCAAGAATCCTATCAGTTAAAGGAGCAGGAGTAGAGACTGCTGCTGATTGAGAAGCAACTGAAGGAATGGTCTTTGCCTTTTTCTTCCTCTGAGTTACAACAGGTGCAGGAGCAACAGAGGGGGCATCGGCACTGGAAGCATTCTTTGAAATCCTTTTCCAATCCTTAGCATCAAAGAACTTCAACCTATTGAAAGGCAAGCTGGATGGAAAGCGATCGGCAGCCACTACATTGGCATTTCTCCTCAGAATCATACTTATCAACAGATAATGGCATCCTTTTCCAGGATTGGCCTTGTTCTTCAATCTGTCAGAAGCCCACTTATCAGCAGCCGTAGCGATAATCCTGAATATGTAGGCACACCAGTTGAACTCAATCTGCAGAACAATGGCGGCCATAGCTTCAAACTGCACATCAGTAATATTGCTGTGGGATCCAGATCGGCAAATGAGACATCTATCAACTATCTCAGCCAAAGCATAGTATCTTCGGGGATAGTGAATCTTCAGATGATTAGTGCCACTAAGCCTTGTGCCAGCACCTCTCATGATAATCCAAGCCCTATCCAGTTCCTGCTCATCAACTAGAGCACTCAACCCTTCATTCCCAAGATTGGGAAAAACTTCAGAGATAGAAGAGGGAGTAAGAGAGATCTGCACGCCCAAAACAGTAGAATTGATGGAGACGATAACGGAGGAGTCAGCACGAGAGTGGACAACAGAAGAGTTTGAGAAGAATTCTTTGACAAGATCCACAAATACTGAACTAACTCCTGATGGAGTGATGAACGAATCAAGCAGGGTCCCAATAAGAAGATTCTTCAAGAAAACCCCGTCGGCTTCGTCGTTGAAGTAGTCGGAGTCAACATAGCCTCCGTAGATATCTTTTTCACCGGACATTGTCTGCAAAATTACTCAAACAACTCTCAATGTTAGAAATAAAGACAAATCAAACCATAAATGATTAGAAATGAGTAGAGTATAAACATTAACACTTACCAGATTATGAATAGATGAACTAATAAAACGATGAACTGATAATCTGGAAAGAGGAGAGATAGAGAGAATAGAGAGCAGAGAGAAAAAAAATGGCGGAGAAAAAGCTTAATGGAATTTTGAAAGGCGTTATATATGTTATGGGGGAGAGAGAGAATATGAGAGGGCAAGGGAGAGAAATAACTGTACCTATAATCTCGAAGAACGTGCGCACGCAAAAATTAATGCGCACACAAATCAGTAAGGTGAACAGTTAAAAGTAAGAGGGAGAAAGGGTAAATTAGTCAAAAATAAAATAGAAGTGATGATGACCTGTTTACCTGCTGATGTATCGCATTAAATGGAATACATCTTGACACGATTTTGTATAAGAGAGGTACACACACGTGTCAGGGAGATGGTGTGACCGATGTACCTTTGATTTTGATTGCTTACGTCATGTGTCAGGAATCTTAACTTTTGCAGAGACGTGCTGATTTGATTTTATCAATCGGCAAGATAGCTTGAATCGGCAAAATGATTGAATCAGCAAGATATTGAATCGGCAAGATATATAAATAGAATCGGCAAGATGATTTTGACAAAATTTTGATCGGCAAGATTTTGTCGGCATGTTCGTGGTCAGCAAGATAATTGATGCTCTGCTGATTTGATCGGCAGACTAACACAAGTAGCAAAGTTAGCACAATTTTAACCATAAAAATCAATCATACCTAATTCACCTCTGAGGAATTCAAATCTTTTCTGATCCAAGGGCTTTGTTAGTATATCTGCTCTTTGGAAATCGGTATGGACTTTGAGCAGCACAACATTCCCTTTTTCAACATGTTCCTTCAGGAAGTGGTATTTGATGTCTATGTGCTTGGTTTTGGAATGCATGACCGGATTGTTTGATACTGAAATTGCTGATTGGTTGTCACAATAGATGGGACAAATTTGAGATGGTACTTCATAGTCAACCAGCTGCTGCTTCATCCATAGAATCTGTGAACAGCAACTGCCGGCAGCTATGTACTCAGCTTCAGTAGTGGAAGTGGAGATTGATGCTTTCTTCTTACAGGACCAAGACACCAATCTATCACCAAGAAATTGGCATGTTCCACTTGTACTCTTTCTGGTCACCCTACAAGCTGCAAAGTCTGCATCTGAATAACCTATTAGATTGAAAGATGAATCTCTTGCATACCATAATCCAAGGTTAGCAGTGCCACATAAATATTTAATAATACGTTTTACAGCCTGCAGATGGGATTCCCTAGGGTCAGCTTGAAACCTGGCACAAACACAAACAGCAAGCATAATATCTGGTCTACTGGCAGTAAGATAGAGGAGTGAGCCGATCATACCTCGGTAGACTGTTACATCTACTTTCTTACCAGACTCATCCTTATCTAAGTGAATGTTAGTGCCCATCGGTGTGCTTTGAGAGTGAGCATTGTCAAAGCCAAACTTCTTGATAAGTCCTTTGGCATACTTGGCTTGACTGATGAATATTCCTTCATGGGTTTGTTTGACTTGAAGTCCAAGGAAATATGTTAGTTCACCCATCATGCTCATCTCGAACTTGCTCTGCATCAGTTTCTCAAATCTCTTGCAAAGTGATTCGTTAGTGGAACCAAAAATAATATCATCGACATAAATTTGAACAAACAATGAATGACCCTTATGCATGGCAACAAATAAAGTAGTATCGATTTTACCTCGAGTGAAGCCTAAGCCATCGCTAAGTAAGAACTTAGATAGGGTTTCATACCATGCTCTTGGAGCTTGCTTTAGGCCATAGAGACCTTTCTTCAATCGGTAGACATGATCAGGCTTCTTGGAGTCCTCAAAACCTGGTGGTTGTTCAACATAAACTAGTTCTTAGAGTTCTCCATTCAGGAAGGCACTTTTCACGTCCATTTGATATAGCTTGAATTCTTTGAAGGCAGCATAGGCTAAGAAAAGTCTTATAGCTTCCAATCTTGCAACAGGAGCAAATGTCTCATCGTAGTCGATTCCTTCCTCTTGACGGTAGCCTTTAGCAACTAACCTTGCTTTGTTTCTAATGATTTTCCCAGCTTCATCCAATTTGTTCCTGTAAACCCACTTAGTACTAATAACTTGCTGAGAAGTTGGTCTTGGCACAAGTTCCCATACTTTGCATCTTTCAAACTGATTCAGTTCCTCTTGCATGGCTTCAACCCAACCAGGATCGGCAAGAGCTTCTTCAGTCTTCTTTGGTTCTATATCGGAGACCATAGCAGATGAGAAAAGGCTTTCAGCAAATGCTCTACTAAGGTTCCTTGTTAATCTGGGACCAAAGACATCACCAATCACATTTTCTAATGGATGATCACGAACTGTTCTGACTTCTCTCGGCACATCTTGTCTTACTGATTCTTGTTGTAAGGATTCTAGAGGAGGATCAAGATCAGCAGATGGTGTAGGAGAAGAACTTTGAGTGAGAGGTGGATGAAAGCTTGGAGGATTAGGTCTTATAACAGAAATTGGTTGAGGGCTAGATCTGTCTTCAGGATGATCAGCAGAGTTTGCATCGGCAAACGGATTATGAAATTCATCAGCAGGTTCTGGTTCTGCTGATGAAGGAAAATAAGGAGCATCTGCTGATTCTTCTGCTGAAATGACTGGATCAGCAGCTGGTACTTGATCTGCAGGATTAGTATTACTGGATTCACCTGTCTCATGAGCACTAGACACATTAGTACTATTTGGAGCCTTGTCAGACTCTAACAAATCAAATTCATCAAAGGTTACATGAACAGATTCAACAATTTTCAAAAGTTTCTTATTGAAAACTCGAAAGGCCTTACTGTGTTTAGCGTATCCAACAAAGATTCCTTCATCAGCTTTCTCATTAAATTTACCTCTGTGCTCTTTTCCATTGTATAGCACGTAACATTTGCAGCCGAATATCTTGAAGAATCCAATGTTGGGAATTCTGCCTCTCCAGAGTTCATAAGGAGTCTTGATATGGAATTTGTTGATTAGAGATCTGTTCTGGGTAAAGCAGGCTGTATTGATCGCTTCAGCCCAAAAGTACTTCGGCAGCCTGGCTTCGGCAATCATGGTCTTACCAGCTTCAATGAGAGTTCTGTTCTTCCTCTCAACAACACCATTTTGTTGTGGTGTACCGGCAGCTGAGAAGTTGTGGTCTATACCATGATCATCACAGTACTGAGCAATACCATTGTTCTTGAATTCAGTGCCGTTGTCTGATCTCATACTGATGATATCGCTTTCTTTCTGAGTTTGTAGTAGTCTGAATAACTTGGTGGCAACAGCATAGGTGTCATCTTTGTGACTGAAGGTTTCCACCCAAGTATATCTAGAGAAATCATCTACTACAACCAAGGTGTATCTACTTCCCCCGATACTTGCTGTAGATGTGGGGCCAAATAGATCCATATGTAGCAATTGGAGGCACTTAGAAGTTGACATGCAGGGCTTGCTTCGGAAAGATGACTTATGTTGTTTTCCAAGCTGGCAGGCCTTGCATTTCTTTGCTTGATCAGCAGACACTTGAGGCAGACCGGTAACAAGATTTGAACCGGCAAGCTTGGATAGATATTTGAAGTTCAAGTGACTGAGTTTTTGTGCCATAGCCATGAGTTCTCACTGATGTTCTTATCTACAAAACAAACATTAGCAACACCAGTAATAGCACTTAAGTCTACTGCATAAATGTTACCTTTACGTTTGGCAGTGAGAAGAGTTTCATTGGAAGCAATGTCTTTCACATAGCAACTGGAAGTAGTAAATACGCATTGCATTCCTTTATCACAGAATTGTGATATTGATAGAAGGTTGTGTTTCAAACCATCCACTAGAGAGACCTTCTGTACAGTAACTGCACCTCTCTTGATGGTACCTATACCGACGATTTTTCCTTTGGCATTATCACCAAACACTACTGGGGGACCTGATGATTCGATAGTATCGGCAAGAAGATCTGCAAATCCTGTCATATGTCTTGAGCAGCCACTATCTAGAATCCACAAATCCTTGCTTGCACCAGTTGAGGCCATGAAGCATTCCTGAAATAAAACGGTATGCTTATGGTCCCCCTTATTCAAGGGTCCGAGGGTTAGTTCCTCTTTGGCAACCACATCTGGCCACCACTTGAGGATGAAACCTCAGTGGGTCCAGATAGGTGCTTCAAGAGGCATTCATGAGCCTTGTGACCATAATCAAAACAATTAGAACATCTCACATGACTGATAGGCTGTGGATTCGGTAGAATATCATTCTGTTTAGTCGGTGCATCGGCAGAACTAGGGAATTGAGCAGGCACAAACTTAGTAGGTTTAAAGGTGCTAGCATTGCCTTTCTTTCCATTCTGTTTACCTTTGGCAGTTACCATTTTAGGCACTTGTCCATCGGCAGCAGAGGAGGTCAGATCGGCAGCACTTGCTCTGCTGATGTAATCACCAAGAATACCGTTATCGGCAGACTCAGTATCAGCAACCTTAACATATCTTTGTTTGTGCTTATCATTCCTTTTGTTCTGGTTCTTAGGATACTTCATTGCCACAGCACTGTATATTGGCTTAGCATCCTTATGCACTGAGTTAACAGGATTACATTCAACTTTCTCATCCTTTTTCTCGGTAGCACAAGTTTCAGTAGAGCTACTGCTGCTGGAATCAAATCCTAACCCAGATTGGTCCTTATATGACATTTGGGTCTGTAGGATTGTTTCAACAGCAACTCTAGATTTTGTGTAAGAATCAACAATCCTTGAGAGATGATTGTTTCTTTTCACAAGATCTTCGATCTGAGCTATCAATACTGCTACTTGGCATTTGAGATCCAGGTTTTCTTTCTTTAAAGAAATAGACTCAAGCTCGTGTCCTTTGAGAACTGAAAGTTCAGACATAAGCGAGCTATTCTCGTTAGAAATTCTTTTGAAATCAGCAGCCATCACTTTATGAACGCTACTCAGCTTCTCATGATCGATAAAAAGTTCATCCATCATCTCTATCATTTTAGCTTTGGATATTTCAGGACAAGGATCAGCTAAAATTTTAGGAGCAGAGGCAATGGGTCCAGGAGAGAAGTCAGGTAGGGAAGAGATGGGTTTTGATATGTTTTTGGCAATGCTAGATTGTTCATTGAATAATAGTTTTCTGGTCATCGGTAAGGATTTTGATTTGTTGGTGGTAAATTGAGAAGAGTTACACTGGCCATAGAGTGAGGTTCCCACTTGGTGTACTTTGTATCCATATGGGTTTCCAGCATTGACATTTATTTCTTTGAAGTGTGGTTGAGGTCTTCCAGCAGATTCTTCTTTGACTGGAGTTCTTGGTGGAGATGGATCTCGGTAGACTGGAGTCGGCAATGATGATACATCGGCATCTTCCAAATCTAGGGCGACAAAACTTACATCGGCATCTTCATCTTCATAGGCATCTTCATCGGAATCAGTTTCACACCAAACCGGCAAGGCCTTTTCTGTGCTTTCATTGGCAACACAAAGCTTCTAGACTTAGGATGTCTCTGGTTGAATGACTTCCTCATGTATTCATATTTTGGTTGAGGACATTTAGAAGCAAAGTGACCAGGTTTTCTGCAGTTGAAGCAGACCAGATCACCTTTGTTGTTCTTTCCATCGGTAGCACTAGTAGAGGGTTTATTGTAGCTTGCTGGTTTCTGAAATGGTGGTGTGAAGGATTTTGGATGCTGGTAGTTTCCTTTCTGCATCCTTTTGAAGTCTTTAAACCTTTTGTAGTTCCTAGCGAAGGCGGCAAATTCGTCTTCTTCCATAGGTTTTTCGAGGTTATTTCATGGGTATTGGAACTGCAGGATGTTTGAGGTGGATCTATAGGAGGGAATTTGTTTGAAGGAAAGGATATCTGTGACTGAGCTGATAGAGACAAGTTTTTGAAATTTTTGTCGAGAACGTTAAGTTTTTGCAGTTCTCTCTCATACAGAAATAGACTAGACACAAGATTCTGAATAGAAGTCTTGTTTAAGTCTCTCACTTCTCTAACAGCGGTGACCTTAGTATGATACTCATTTCCCAAAAACTTAGAAAACGAATATTAAGATCTTTCATAGTATAAACTTTACCTAATGAAGCACATAAATTACTTACCTCGCAAAATCTGTCGTAGGCACTCCTTAGTGATTCACCATCTTGTTTCTTGAAGGATTCAAACTCAGCAATGCAATCGTAGAGTCTGTTGTCCTTCACCTGCTCGTCACCTTCAAAGTATGCAAGGAGCTTGTTCCAGCATTCTTGAGCCGTGGAGCACAAGTCAATAAGTTTGTATTGCTTGTCATCCAATCCACATGAGATAATGTGGCATGCTTTTCCATCTAGGGCAGCAGAAAGTTTGTCGTCGTCGGTCCATTCCTCTCTGGGTTTCTCAATCAAAGTTTCATCAATCTGAACATGGGTTTCCTGTTCAGTTTCTCGATCAGCATGTTGTGTCAGCGGAGTGGAGGGAATAGGTCTGTAGGTGGTTGAAACTTTTAACGGAATGATTGGACCACCTTCTATGACCTTCATCAACCGGTCATCGATTGAGTTCATATACTTTATCATACGAGATTTCCAGACACCAAACTCGTTGACATTCAACAACGGAATGGTGGTGATGTTGAATGACTGCATGATTTTTCCTGCCATGGTATCGGCAAACAAGCTGCAAAGCTTGGAAATTTCTTTCAAAATTCCAAGCTCTGATACCAATTGTTAGGCCCAATTGGTAGGAAAATAGGCTAGAGGGGGGGGGTGAATAGCCTAATTAAAACTTTTCAAAGAAACACTTTTATAAATGCAAAGTCACTTATCAGATTGCAAACTATTATCAGTAAGCGCAGCGGAGAAGATATGACTTGTTTTAACTCACACAAAATCAGTTTATAAAAAGGTTTTGAGAGCTTGGTTTAAACACAAAGTAGTTTCTAAAAGTTCAATGCAGTTTCAAGAGATTGATCAATGGAAATGATGATGAGTTAGCAAGAACAGTAATGATTTGCCGGTGATAGAGTTCCAACCGGCAAGGACAGTAAGTAACAGAGGACACAGAGATTTGGAGAGGTTCACAGTGTAAATACTGCTACGTCCTCTACCAAGTTTGGTCAGAACTTGGATTTGGGTTAAGAGCACTATTAAATATCACTAGTCTATTACAAGAGCGGCTTTGCCGGATACAAAGACTAAATTCTAGAGATAGTTTAATGAATCGTAAAGCAAATATCTGACCAAGTGTATTTGAGCGGCAAGTTCAAAAGAACTTATCTCACTCAGGTGGGTGTGTGAAAATTCAGACAACGTATTCCTTAAAATAATCTAGTTCGGGAATACTAACAGTGTTGTAGAGTTTGTGCACAAGTGTATGTCCTATTAAATGATCTGATGATTATCTGGACAAGGAATGTTTGAGCTTCAATGAATGCTGCAAACAAACAACTCTCTTCAATGCACTAAAATCACCAACCTTCTTCAATGCACTAAGTCCTCTATTTATAGGAGGAGTTAATGTCTTAGCTTGTTGAAGAAGGATAACATTTGAATTTCCAGCTGGGTAGGTGAGGAGCATTTAATGCAGTATCCTTGGCATTAATGGCGAAGATACGCGTGCCTTAAAAGTCTGATGGGTAAAGACCCCTTTGTCTCAACCGGTTACCTGCAAAAGCAAGTAGAGACAGAGTATAGCTAAAAGTAGCTATGTGTCAGACGGCGTAAAAATCATTACAGAGCAGGTAAACTACTTTATGATAAAATAGTATAGAGACAATCAGCAAGGTTGACTTTAATGAAATGATGTCACCTGACTGACAGTGCAGACTGTCTATTATATCGGCATGTTGTGAATGGAGTTGATCGACAACTTCTTTAATAAGTTGATCGGCAACTTCTGTAGCAAGTTGATCGGCAACTTGTCGCATGTTAAGAATAGAGTTGATCGGCAACTTGTTTACTGGTCTGCTGATTTGCTTCCTCTTGCTGGTTTGTCTTGAATGAAGAGTTGAAATACACCTGTGCTGATCACAAAGGATCCTAAGGGCACCTTAAAAAGGTTCTAATAAAATTGGGGGACCCTAAGTGTAGACATGATTGGGATTAAGTAATTCTAGGACCTAGGTATCTATTTGAACAACAATTAGACCATACTCATCCACTAATAATGTAATTAGGGTAAGTCAGGGTCGATTTACGAAGAACGATGATTATTTACGTACTAGAACACTTAACCAGATGGGGTTGATTTTGATTGCAATTAATTCCTAGACGGGAAATTAAACTAAATGTGATTAAAAACAATGAATTAAAAGCACTTCAGATTGATCCCTATACCCGTCTCTATTTCATTCATCGGTACTTCTTTTTCTCCGTTAATCTATTCACTTGATCACGAGATGTTTTTCAATCTCTGTCTCTTCTTCTGTTTAGTCTATAGCAGTGGCCAGTGGCACACTCACTATAAACCCTAATTAAAAATAAACCTAAACTAGCACAGGAAAGGTCTAAAGACTAATTGATTCAATTTAAGAGACTAAGATCAAGAACGCTTTCTAGGTTTACTAGATAATCGCTTAATTTTGCCTACTCCCCGAATTGCTATGGCACATACACAATTCGTGAAGATGCTACGGTGAAAACCCTAATTCTGGCACAGAACAAAGAATTCTAGCATAGATAAATAAAAAGAACTAATGGATTGGCAAATCCACAAACCCTAGTTATAAATCTTAATCAGAACAAGCAAAATTATGAATAGATCAAACAAGAGAATAAGAAAATTACCCCAATTGAAATAGATTGGGTTCAAGCTTTCAATCCCAAGCAATGGAGTTAGTTCTCTATGAAAAGGGTTACAAGCTCCAGGAAAGAAAGAGACGTAAAGTGTTTTTTTTTTTTTTTTTGAATGGAAAAGAATAATGACCTAATCTAATGTAATTATAAAAATAATAATGAATATTCCCAAAATCAATAAAAGGAATAATTAAAAAGAAAAGAAAAAGAAATAACAATTCCTCTCTACCAATCCGCTGACCCTCCATGATGCGGAAACCGATTTCACCAATTTTGCAATTAAGTCCCTGGAGTCTCCATATTTTCGGTCCAGTCCTCCAACATTCAGAAATTGCAAAATAGTCCCTCAGCTTCGAGTTCATCACAGTTTGTCCTATAATCTTTCGCCCTGGTTGACTTTGACTTTGACTACTGTGATCCTTGAGACATGACTTTGAAGCTCACCAAAAATTACATCCGGAATAATAAATAATAAAAATGACTATTCTATCCCGGATTACAATAAAAACCCAAAGATAAATAATGCCCCAAAATACATCAAATCTAGTCTAAGTACTGTAGATACCCCGGGGAACCACGGCTTGGCTAGAGCGGTGAATTATCCTAGGATGTCTAACTTGTTTAGATGTGTTTAGAGTCGCCACCTATGTTTTAAAGGAACATAAGAAAAACTGAAAATAGCCTAATTTATGTACAAAACCAGAGATTCGGGAGAGAAGGGTTCGGGGTTAGGTGACGGAGTGGGAAGTACTTAAACACCCACTCCGCCCCGCTTACGCGGGTCTTGCTACTATTGGTGTTCTAATATTTACATGTCCTTCAATTAATTAAATAGAAAATTGCTAACAATGTGATGACAAGAAAAGGGGAAATAAAGGGGAAATAAAATAGAATTGTTTTATTAATGATAAAGATTACATGTAACAAGTAATGTTAAAGAATTACATTAAGAGATGAAGAGTAATGTTAAAGAATTACATTAAGAGATGAAGATAAATTAACATGGTGAATTAAAGTTAAGATTAAAATGTAGGGAGATAACCTTAACTAACTTCAATATGTGAAGTAGTCATGTGTTGGTCATGTCCCATTAATGGGGATTGCATACATCAAGAAGAAAAAAACAAAGGAA